>JALPQI010003451.1:0-84691 GCA_025490895.1 Thaumatotibia leucotreta
AATATATCAAATATCGGAAAATTGCGCAAGTCATACATTTAAGGAAAAAATTAAACGTCTAACGATAGAATTTGCGTTGGCGTCTGGTCCTAAAGATACTTCGGATTCCAAATTGAGCACGTTTTCCTATTGGATATTTATAAAGCATTCTTCATAAATAGATACAAGTATTGCGCATTTATTTTACTGTCAAAGTGATATTGCACGATTTTTATAGCAATATATTTGAATACCTCCGAATGTATTGTACCGATGATTGTATTCTGCGAAACGCCTTATTTTTTTTCTATTTTTGGAAAGTATATACCACGCGTAAGATCATCATCATCATCAGCCTATGTTAGTCCACTGCTGGACGTAGGCCTCTCCTGTTAACTATGCGTATAGACGCAATAGGAGGTAAATGCCCATAATCACCACGCTGGGCAAGCGGATTGACGATCGCAGTAATGTGTCCACTATGATGACGCTGCTGCCCATCATTAATCCTGTAGAATGGTCAGTGACACTTCAATCCCTTAGTCGACCCTTACGACACCCGCAGGTGGAGTTGGGGTGGTGACCGATGTATTCTTACTGCCGTCACCACACGGCAAAGCGTAAGATAAAACACCTGTATAAAATTAAACTTAACGAATGCAATATCATACTTTTTAGGGTTCCGTAGCTATCTAGTAACTTTTAGTTTCGCTGTCTGTCTGTCTGTCCGCATCATAGCTGAGTGACAGTTAGTACCTACTAGAAATTTGTATTTTGTACTTATAAGTACACATATTATGCGGAATACATAGGAACACAATACACATACATTAGGAATACATAATTACATATTAATCACGCAGAGAGAGTGGTAGAATAAAATTAAGAAAAAAAATTGTGTACCTATTCTACACGTGAATTCGGGAATATCATCACCATCATTATTTTATTAAAATTCTATATTGTGGGGTATCGTTGAATATGCACTACTTTTTTTAAATATAAGAGGCTGCGGTCAAACGAGGAATTTTCCGGCGGCTCAAGAAATTACGTCAAACTATGTTTTGCAAAACTTTGCTAATTAATTTGGAAATAAATTGAGCTCGTTTAAAACTTTTCAAAGGACTTTTGTACATTATTTTGTCAAAGTGACGAAAGAAAATATTATGACGTTAAAGTTAGACGACATAACTTGTGTTTAACTTTTCATGCACTTAAATTTTCAGTAAACTATGTGTAAGGTAATAAAGACTCAATTATTTTCATGTAGTTTCAACACGTTTACCTATTCAATAAATCAATAAATAACCATTACGATTTTGGCTACGGAACCCTAAAAATGAAACAATACAAAATACAATGATCTAGAATTAGATTATGTCTTGTTTTGTTCGCGCAAAAGAAATTGCAGTGGTGGTAAGTAAATAATATCACATAATTAGTGTATGTGTGTGTACAGCCTTAATGATATAATATATGTAAAT
This sequence comes from Thaumatotibia leucotreta, assembly GCA_025490895.1. Taxonomy (NCBI): domain Eukaryota; kingdom Metazoa; phylum Arthropoda; class Insecta; order Lepidoptera; family Tortricidae; genus Thaumatotibia; species Thaumatotibia leucotreta. The sequence goes on from JALPQI010003451.1 coordinate 1,464, forward strand.
TATCTCTGCCCTAAATTTATTTTTCACTAAAACTGAAATAAGTAGGTTTTTTCTAGTTACATCTATTGTAAAAACGGAAGTAAGAATGTGATAAAATAGAGAGCTACAAAATTCGCGTATAAAATTTAATTAATTTAGTTGTAACTATTAAAACGATGAGTGTACAATAAATGTACATTTTCTAGTTTAGTTTCCACCAATTTTTATTCCCATTTTAAAATTACATTAACAAACACTCGACGCACACTTTTTAATGAAAGAGCCCACCCCGTGTACTTCCGGGTGCAAAGGTACCCATCACACTAGCAGCATTGTCACGCTGAATTGCGATAGCCAACCTCTGCACCAGGAACGACCCAGAGCGGGGATCCAAACCCCTGTCCCGCAAGCAGCGTCGCACCTCTCCAAAAAAGGACAGTGCCTCAGAACACCAACAACCGTTAGTCTCATCCGCCAATAATTACCACCAATAATTATTTTATTTTGACCCTCAGGTCAAAATGAAATAATTTCTTGTTATTACTCATAATAACATTTCTAATAATAAAATATAAAGATATATTTACTTGATCAAGTTAACCATAAATATTATGGAATCGGATCCGACTCTCACGAATAACAGTAAAACAACGCCACATCACATCATCAGATTTACCCTAACACCACGTTTTCTAAATAACAAGGCGGCAATCCGTCTCCATATAACGAGAAATCCCTTAGTTTTCCATTCTCGCTCTACGATCTTTTACCCATAAAATTCATCAATCTAATGGCATTACCACCCGTCTAGATAAAGTCACGGCACTATCACTGACAGAAAATGCAGGTGCTTAATTACCACTGCGAGAGAACAAGACAAATACACGGACATGGCCCTTGTTAAAAGAAGATGGTTGTACGGGAGTCAATCTGTCACTGTCGTTTTAGGTAATCTTGTAAGCGAATAATAAATCTGGTAGGCGTTGACTGGTGATTTTTGTTGTTGACATGCGTTGTGTTCCATTTAGAAAGTAATATGTTCTAGGAATTATTGTTTGTGCACAGTCAAAGTTCATAAATCAAACTGCCTGTGTTTTTCTTTTCATGTCGTATTTACAGTACAGTATACAACACTATTATCTTATGCAACTAAGGCGGCAAAATTATATCTTACGACCTACTCGTATATCCAGGTGGAATTTTATATGGTAACTGAAAAATATTGTAATAATATGTTTTTATTATTCTTTTCATTAATTTTATTTTTACATGTGCGTATGCGTATCTCCACGACAGGTGGGTAAAAAATACAAGCATTGTTGCATTTTTTTTTTACTTTTTTACCATTATTTCATATTTCAATAAAATAAGGTAGGTACCTACCTAAATATTATTTGTCAGAATTGTGAACTTGATTAGGTAAGCAGAAAATCCAAAACTACACCAAATTCAATCTATCTGATCGAAGTTTTAATTCGATTTCGAATTTTTATTTCATGCGTATTTATTAATATTATTTGTCGGACTCAACTAAAATAAAACTTATGAATATCGATAAAATTAGAGAAAAGTTATTTGAAATCATTTTTAGGGTTCTGTGCCCAAAGGGTTCGTCCCAAAACAGGATCCTATTCTATCCTATCCTAGAAAAAAAAAACCGGCCAAGTGCGAGTCGGACTCGCGCGCGAAGGGTTCCGTACCATTATCAATTTATTATTAAAAAATACAATTAAATCAACCTACCTCAAAAACTATAGGAGATAATTTAATCAAACCAAAAATCGTTGATAGAGTTTATTAATGTGCATAATATATATTTTTTTTAGAATTTTATATCGCGTAGTTTAAAAAATAGAGGGGGGGGACACATTTTTCAGACTTTGAGAGCTGATATCTCGAAAACGATTTGCTTAAATAAAAATGAGATTTATAAATCTTCATATCATTTTCAAAGACCTTTCTATTAATACCCCACACACTTATATACAACTAAAAAAATTTTTTTATCCCTCGGTTACATGTATGGAGGCCCCCCACCCAATGGTTTTTTTTACAATTTAGTATCGTAATCCTGCGGTTCATACAACACATATCCTTACCAAATTTCGTTACTGTAGCATTAATAGTTTCCGAGTAAATCGGCTGTGACAGACGGACAGACGGACAGACGGACAGACGGACATGACGAATCTATAAGGGTTCCGTTTTTGCCATTTTGGCTACGGAACCCTAAAAAAGATATTTAAGGCCATTCCCATTATTGGCGACTGGCTGGGTTGCGACCGTTTCTTATAGTACCTATTGTAAATGACATTATTTTGATTCATTTACTTTTTTGACATGTTTATATTTCCTAGTGCAGCCTTTGTATCTTGCCGAAATAACATTATAAAGTGTGTTGAAATATTTTTAATTCCCATATCCATTTCTTCTCATTATCTTCATACAGTCCACACCCGTAGCTATCACCCATATAACAACCGTCAAAGTCAAAATCAAACTATTCTTTATCAAGTAAGCTTATTAATAAGCATTTTCGAATCGTCTGACACTATCAAGAGAGAAAAAAAAATCTACTAAACGTGTTAATTGACAACGGTGCAATACTATTTGTGCGCGACTCTGATTTACTTGGCCGGTTTTTTAAATAGAAATAAATGAACAATCAATAAATCGATACAATAATTTCACGCTAAAATATCTTAATTAATTTTTTGTTATCATGTTGTAAATATTATTATTTAATCCTATAATGTCGTAACACTCGTAACAGATGTGCTAACCATAGAAAAAATCAACTGCGAAAGACTCTGGTTGCCACGGGATCCGAACCCGCCTCCTCTGGATTGCCGGTCCAACGTGCTTCCAATTACTCCAGACAACCTTTCGTATTATTATTTACAACGCTATAACTGCAGTTAAACCATCAAACTATATTCCAAAACATTCCTAGAAAAATCAGCATCGGTACATTGGCAAAGTTGTGTGTCAGACGTAATAAGTGCTTAAGAGAGCAGGTTACGAGCACAGCTGCGCCGAATTTACACATTCGTGAAGAAATACGGCGTTCCTTATTAGTCCTTGTATTGCGTGGATTTCGTTCGACTCCACCGATGAAGCCAGTCGATACACATTGTTGAGCAGGATTAGACAACAATGAATAAACGGGTGCGATACTTTAATGAATTTTGAGTGTTCATTGCGTATCCGATACCAGATAATTACGCAAGTGCATAAGATAGTTTTACTGATGGTAGGACCTCGGGCAGGGTCCGCCCGGATAGCTACCACCGTCAGCACTGCTGTGTTTCGGTTTGGGTAACTTGGCTAAGTCCTCAGGGTTGGCAGCGCATAGGCGATTTTTTGATCACTGTGTCCAATGGCCTTAGTTCCCACTTTTCATTAAGTGGGCTGAGAGCTCAGTTGTCTACCTTCATCACATAAAAAAAAAGATAAAGGAAAATGACTCCAAGAAATACAATGGGAACTGCCTATCAATAATTACTTTGTGACTACTGACTATTGAATGGCATAAAGTAATGAAGATGGTCATGTTCAACTACTTTCCTTAGGACTATGAACCTGGTAATCCTGGCTTTTTAAACCTAGGGGAAATTTTTGTTTACTATAAGTACTTATTAGCAAGTAACGATTGATTTCTGTGTTATTAAGCATTTGCTACAAAAAAATGGCATTTAATTGTTTTTAGGCATTTGCTACAAGACAAAAATGGCTATATTGGCCCTAGCGTGTATTTGACGGTATTCATTATTATTAGTCCTTGTATTCAGTGGATTTCATTTGACTTTGTAAAGTAGGTTTCTAAGATCAGCCCCCTTACTGCTGACTTCGAAATCCGCATTTTTTGACGTGACAACGTCTTATAAATTGGTTTGCCGGGTGACACTTCAAGAAACTGCGTTACGCTCCGCTCACGTTATGCGCTCACAATGAGAGCGAGTGAGAGGCACGCGTCCCTTCCACTCGGGCATGGTTAGCCCGCCTAAGAGCGTTGTCACGTAAAACTTACGCCCGTATACCGACTTTACAGGCAACCAATTTTTTTTTTATGTGACGAAGGTAGACAACTGAGCTCTCAGCCCACCTGATGGGAAGCAGGAACTACGGCCCATGGACGTAGTGACCAATAAATCGCCTATGCGCTGCCTACCCTGAGGACTTAGATGGATTGCCTCTATCTATGCCAGTAATTACACCAGCTATCTTACCCCCAAACTGAAATACAGCAGTGCAGAAACTGCTGTTTAGCGGCAGGAGCGGAATTTTGAGGATTTGTCTCTGTCACTATAATAACACCTTCATTGGAGTGATAGAGACAAATCCTCGAAATTTATATACACATTATGATAAGACATGCCAATAGCTTCGATACTTAAACTATTACGTGATTGGTTTTGAATGAGCACAATGAATGCTCGACAGCCCGATCGAGTTCGATCGAGCGTCCCTCCTTAACATAACATAACAGTGATTGGCCACGACCAATTTGGACTGCTCTGCTGCTGGGCTCGTCTTCAAGAATTTAGCGTCCCACGGCGAATTAAGCAATAAAAATACCTTGTTAAATTTACTGGAAAAAATATTGATTAGGTATGAGATCCACATCCGGTTGATGTCGACAAGTCCATGTACCCAAAACTAAAATTTTTAGATATTATGTCAAAAGCAACCGTAGTCGGTTAACCCCATGTTAGTTGGTTAACCTTACATTGTGCAAATGTGCATGTAAACCTAAGATTGTCAACCACAGACTCCGTGAGTAGACCATAAACATTTCTACTTTAGGATCTCCAATAATGCAACGAGTTGACTCTCTCACGGCAAACTTCCCTGAGTTACGAACTTACGCGCGTATATTGCAACTTTCCATAGAATAATGTGACACTGAGTTCTACATATTATTATGTTTGTAAATAAACCTCTTTATAAATAAAAACATAGCTATCTGATTGCAAAATCATAAAAGTATCTGTGCCAATATATCAATATCAATTCTTTATTCATTACCAAAATAAAGTACAAAAAAAACTGACTTAAACTGATTTTCCAAGATCATCAGACTTGGTAACAGCTCGGGGTTATATCAATAACTTAACAAGCCGCTAAGTAATTTTTGTTCCTTTTGGTCTTATAGACATCATCATCATCATCATATCAGCCGAAAGACGTCCTCTGCTGAACATAGGCCTCCCCCAGAGATTGCCACAACGACTGGTCCTAGTGGTCCTGTGCCACCCGCATCTTGCGGAATCTTGCGACCTTCACCAGGTCATCAGTCCACCTTGTATAGACATATCACAAGCTTTAATGGAGCTTACCGTGGGACTAGGTCGATTTGTGTAAGATGTCCCAAGATATTTATTTATTATTGATAAGATCAAATATGAATAAGGTGGTAAATCTGTACTCTATAATTAACCGTATTACATCTTACGCCCTTTACCATGACTCGTCAATTGTCCAAAAAGCTCGTAAGTATACCATAAACACTCCTACTTTACCATCCCTAATAATGCAACCAGCCAACTCGGGAACCGCCGAGTTACGACTAGAGTTGGCGCGAACTCATGACACTACGAGTATATTCGGAGACTTAGTTTTACGAGTGTGCTCAAGACTTCAGAGTGTTTTGTGTCCTAAGTCTACATAATTTTAGATATTGCTACAAAATATCTACTTTATTTTCAGAAACAGGTTGAGGTACGTTATTTGCTCCAGATGCAATCTTGCTGATTACGATCCTCAGACATGAGGGACCGATCAAAGAGAGCAGTTATTTTCGCATTCTCATAACTTTGAAGATTCTGCATTATTGAGGGTAAAATAACGATCGTTTTTTAAATTCCTTACAAATACGGAATTTAAAAAACGATTTATCCATTACCCGCGAGCAACACTAGGTATAAAAACTACGTTAGAACACGAAGCAAAGCCTTTATTCTAAAGGTGCATTCAGACCAAACGCGCATTCGCTATTCTATCCTCTCTCTAATCACGTTTTACGTAACGGACGAATTTCATAGAGTGAGGGAATAGAATAGCGAATGCTCGTTTGGTCTGAATGCACCTTAAGCAGTCGGATTTTAATAGCCAACTGCAGCTAGCATAATGAACGTTATAATTTCCATATAAAACGACTACAAGTATAAGACAGGTCTAATATGAATACTTTTTAACCCTTTAATGCATGGTTATAATTTTTTTATTAGGAATGCTTAATGTACATTTTTTTCCATTTTATGTATTTATTTATTTATTACTTTTTTATAACAAATCTGTGAGAACAATTTTAAACAATCTTCGTTTTTTGTCTCTCGATCCAGCCAAACGCAAAATAAGTTGTACATATATAAAGATACTCATAAATGTCTCAGTAATACTGTGCAATAAGAAAGTCGTAACATATTTATACAGGGTGGTCCAAACCTTGACGTCAAAAAATTTTTTTTAGATTCCTCACGTCATGAGCTATCAGAATATACCCCATGTATGTTAGCCGATTTTTTGTAGTTTTCGAGTTATGAATTTTTGAAAAACTTTTTTTGAGATTTTCTGGAATGAAGAAATTTATTAATAAAAAAAAAACTGTTGGGTTTTTTAACTAGTTTCTTTTTGTAAAAGTATAACTACAAATAAAGCATTTACTGACAAAAAAATTTGCGTCCTCACTTTGATACAAGTAGGATAGAAAAATACCAAATTCAAGATTTTACGCTAAAAACGCATCAAAATAGCATTAATGTACGTAAATAAAAAAATAAAACATATCCCAAGGTTTTTTTTTTGTATTCTAAGGACCGCCCTAGACCTTGCACCTTCGTAAGAGCAAAAAAAAGTGATACTTAATGATGAGGATTTTTCGGAGTAGTCGGTCAAAAAAACTTAAAAAAAACCTTCTAAATTTTTTATTTAAAAATAAAGTAAAATTTCGTCTGTTTTGTTGTTCTTATCAATAGACAAAGACAAAAATACCACGAAAACTCAATTTGTGTAGTTGTTCAAGTAATTTTTTACTACTTTAAAATTTTAAGCTTTTTTAAGTTTATTTGACCGACTACTCCGAAAAATCCTCATCATTAAGTATCACTTTTTATTTGCTTTTACGAAGGTTTAAGGTCTAGGGCAGTCTTTAGATTACCAAAAATCCTTGGGATATGTTTTATTTTTTTTTATTTACGTACATTAATGTTATTTTGATGCGTTTTAACGTAAAATTTTGAATTTGGTATTTTTTATCCTACTTGTATCAAAGTGAGGACGCAAATTTTTTGTCAGTAAATGCTTTATTTGTAGTTATACTTTTACAAAAAGAAACTAGTTAAAAAACCCATCAGTTTTTTTTATTAATAAATTTCTTCATTCCAGAAATTCTCAAAAAATTTTTTTCAAAAATTCATAACTCGAAAACTACAAAAAATCGGCTAATATACATGGGGTATATTCTGATAGCTCATGACGCGAGGAATCTAAAAAAATTTTTTTGACGTCAAGGTTTGGACCACCCTGTATTATGGCACTAGTCTCACCGCGAGCTACTAAGCTATGAAATATCGGCTATAAACACGCACAAAAGATACGCACTCCCGTGTAAATAAAAGAGACACGGCCATACTCGCCCGGCGGTGACAGCTGATAACTTTTCTTCACTGTCCAAACGTCACAATCAATAATGGCCAATAGTTTTATTGTAAGTTTAACAGTAAATACCTACCACGCACCAATCGAGTCCCACGGAGAACTTAAAAGACTCGAGTCTTTCCCATCACTAGTACTTGCGTATCGGAACGTCCCATGTAACTTGATACCGAGTTACGCGTAAATACGCTTACCGGTACCGTAATTAAATGCCAGTTGTAATTTGTAGGGCTAGAGTGATTGTAGCTCAGTGATGGAGATATGTAGGCTGTGAATTGGATGTAGAGATGTACAATCGCCATTAGATATATCAGAGCGTCGAGAGTACTCACAAATATCTGAGCAAGTCCATATTGTCATGACGTTAGAGCGGTTGTTTTTTGGTTATGATAATGTAACGTTTTAAATGACCTTGACTTTTCAGACTTTATTTTAATTGAGAAGGCCTAGTTCTCCTTTTTGTTGGAAGGTCAAATCGCAGTTAAAGCTTTTGTAAAGCTAAGTGGGATTAGATTGCCAAGCAGACCCCATCAGGCTTCGTGAATTACTTGCAAATGACGGGAAAACTTTAGAAATGCGAATGAATTGACGATTTAAATATTAGATATCCAAAGAAAAAATACCGAAGTTTACCAATGCCGAAAATTACTACAAAAAAAAAAACAATTTCAGTTGTTTCACAAAAAAAAATATTTTTGGTCAATTAAAAAATATTAAACTTTAAAAAATAACCGACCATTGTACAAATTCATAACGTCGGGCAGATGATAACGTTCCTTTTTATTTTAGAATTCTTCCGTTGTAATGTACTTGTAATAAGTAATCATCATCATCATCATATCAGCCGAAAGACGTCCACTGCTCAACATAGGCCTCAGTCAAAGATTGCCAGAATGACCGGTCCTGCGCCACCCGCATCCAGCGGACTCCTGCGATTTTCACTGCGACTTTCATCATCATACCACCTTGTGGGGGTATAAGTAAAAATTATGCAATTTTTTACTCAAACACATATTTTATCTTTGAAATTGATGCTAAAATAGCACACAAATGCCAACGATCCCGAACATTAGCTCGTCTGACTAAAGTAATAATCATAACATACATAAATACCTACTTTTTACTGATAGTGGGATATTATAACTCACACAGTACAGCAAGTACCGGTAGTGAATAATTAGCGAAGAGTCTTAATCGCGTAAACTTTCATTTAATTTTGTCCTGACGTTTCGGGCATGACGTTATCCCGTAGTCGCAGGCGGATGTCAGGATTACAAGCTTATGCGAGTAAAGCCCGCTTGTCTTTAAAATGTGAGTGATAAACGTGAAAGTTTAAATCAATAGGTATAGTAGATAATTAGGACGATATTACTTACCTACCTTAATCCAAATGAAATACACTTTATGATGCTTTCATACTCGTGAGGATCAAAATTCAATTTAATGAAGATCAATTGCTAAAATGCCAATGCTGCTTAATTTAGTTATGATACCTAGGTATCAAACATAACTTAAGTTCATTTGCCAATGCCGTTCAATTTCGTTTTGATACCTAGGCATCTAATATTACTTACGTTGATTTATTATCGCGGCAAATTAGGTCGTTTGCTATTCCATTATGCATGGCAGTATTAGCGAGGACAATAATGATAATGTATACAATACGCTATTTAGAACAAGTCAAACACGCCTAAAGATGGGACGAGAATACTTACTATGATCCGATATTTGCTTGGATATTTAGACCAAAATAAATGAAGAAGGATTAATGTGAAAAGAGACTTCGACCTTCATAGTAGCCTAGTTGGTAGTGATCCTGCCTACAAAGCTGGAGGTTCCGGGTTAAAATCTCGGCGGGGCATTATTATTTTGTGTATTTATTTATCATAAATATTTCTTCCTTGGTCCTGGCTGTCTATGTCTTTCAGTATCTATACAGTGTGTAAATCTAATACGGGCGATCAATTAAGCCAGGCATGGGATTCATTAGTGTAATCATGGATTACAAGGTTTTTTAAAGTTTCTCTTAATTATGATTCCACAGAATTTTTTTAAGATTCTCGGAGCAGCAATGTAGGTAGGTACGAACATTTGTTATTGTTGATACGGCAGTTATGTCATCTGCTTTTGAAATTAGCTGTCAAGGAGTGTTTAACTCGCGTATTTTGCTCTACATTGCGCGCCGAATTATTTTGTATGGAAAATTTTGTTGCTCTAATTTTAAGTAAAAGTTATTTTAATGTACTTATTATGTTGTAAACTAACACCCGTTAAGAGCTTCGCCCGTATTAGACTTACACCCTGTATGTATCTATATATTATATAACTTGTCGCCTGGCACTGGTATTCACATCACAAGCCTTGATTGAGTTTACAGTGGGACTAGGTCGATTTGTGTAAGATGTCCCAAGATATTTATTTATTATTATCATTTACTTAATCGCGTAAGCTTACTTTTACAGATGCAACTTAACTACAAGCATTTTTATTAAGTATCTAAAAGCAACAAGTTGTGGTGTGATTTGAAACAACCGTGTGGTGACGGCAGTAAGAATACATTTATCACCACCCCAACTCCTCCTGCGGGTGTCGTAAAAGTCGACTAAGGGATTGAAGTGTCACTGACCATTCTACAAGATTGATGATGGGCAGCAGCGTCATCATAGTGGACACATTACTGCGATCGCCAATCCGCTTGCCCAGCGTGGCGATTATGGGCATTTACCTCCTAATGCGTCTATACGCATAGTTAATAGGAGAGGCCTACGTCCAGCAGTGGACTATCATAGGCTGATGATGATGATGAAACGAAAAAACGATACAAGTAGGTACTTACGAAAAAAATTAAGTTCGAAACGACTAGCGATAAATCGACTCTCGTTCTTTTTGGACGTGTATCGTACAACGTTTTTCAGTACAGGTGGCCCTTCGAAGTTTCTACCTGACGCAAAAAAAAACTCTTCTCGCACCGCACTAGTTTGTAAAAAAACACCAACTGTACTGAAAATAAATTACTTCTATCAAAATACTCAGAAATCAACAAAAATAAACGTATAACTGTGGCTTAACTACAGTCATCATGTAATAAAATAGCCAGTTATTTTATTATAAGTACTAATCCACATAAAACTAATGGTCCGAAAACATGACAACTGAAGTGTAAAGCAGCGATAAAAGTAATCAAAGTGTCGTTAAATTATTGTTTTAGTACCCCATCATTCGGTGGATGACTTTTCTATAAGTAAATTCGTTTCTTTGTGAAAGTTAAAAGTTGATTTAAAAGTTCGCTGCACTGTTTGGTTCCTTAATTTAATTTATACAAGGTCGATCGTAACAGGAGCGAAGTAAAAAGATTTTTCATATTGCTCGCTTATATAATTTTTTTAGTCTATTGAATAAAAACTTTTTCTGTTATGTTTGCTTTTCTTAATACATTTCATTACTTCTGCCGTTTATATCATTAACAACGACACAAATCAAAAATACTGAACCTGATTTTAAAATAGAGTAATAAAATGCATGCCTATACTTTCAGTACAAAAAATAGTGATTACAAATTATTAAGTGATTAAAAACATTACTAATGTTTAGTAAAGTTTGAGACGGAAAAAGAACCTGCAAAACTGAACCGGTGTTTTTTTGTTATCTGACACGTACTTCTTACTAATTTAAGACTTATACTATTTACAAAAAAAAACGATACTTGGGACTCGTTTCTCGAAAGCTTGGAACTTGTGATAAAAGTCTAAGTGTCGTTTCAAACCGATATTAATTAAGTACGAACTTTCACTTGTATTACAAGTTACAAGCTTTTGATAAATAGGCCCCTAGTGACATATTAAGTCAAACTTTGTACCGCCATATAAAGCAATGCGGATATGTCTGCTTTTAAATATTAATTTACAGCGCATGCTAACTGTTTGCTGACATCGCGAATCCTCTGGTTTACGTAACCAAAGACCGAAGAACTGGCGAATTCCTCGCATAACGTATCAGTATTGCGATACAGCATCCTCGGTACAATGCCACAAGGGCAAATCTTAGTTAGGTTAGGTTAGTTAAATTATTTAGATTTAATTTATGTAGGTATATAAATACTTCAGTTTCAATTTACTCGAATATTAAAAAAAAAATCAACAGAAATCACACTATTCATGTCATTTTGATATTTCATTGTTTATATGAAATCAAAGCTCGTATTCATACGCAGATTGGCAAGAACGATATCAACTTTTAGTTGGCGTAATGTAAAGTACCCACATTATGTCGGTATACTTTCTTAACCTCGGGTCCACAGCAATCATTTCATGCAAATGTCAGCTTTTTTCATTCTAAATACGAGTGTTTTCTCCATAAAGTGAGTGTTGCAGATACGACGTTGGGTAAGTATAGCAGCGCTTTGGTCTTTATTATTCACTTCGAAATTGTCTGTCTGCGGCCACGGGCCATCACGCGTGAAAGCCAGGGAAATAAAATGTAAATGTACCTATGTGATTAGATTCCAATTTTACTTAAAACTGTTAACTTAATAATTAGTTAAAACTGACTTACAAGTCTTGATCAAAGTCAAAATGTTGTAACTCCTAAATATGAACAACGCAGTTTTGTTCATGGTTAGTACTATAAAAAATGTTTTAAGAATGTTCACACACACGTGATCCATTTAAATGAATACTTTTTTAAACCAGACTCATGAGGGCTCATTATTTATCGATAAATGAGGAAGTCATAAAAAAAAAATTGAAGTGATTCTTATTTTACCGTAAGCACCATTTAATTTTACACATCAATCAGTATCATGTAATCGTTAAGCTATCATGTAAGCACTGTGTAGGATTTGTCTTTAATGTTAGAAATGATCTTTTCTCTACAGTTTTACCGTAACTTAAAACATTTAAATAAAATAAAATATCCTTATGATAATTAAATACACAAATAATGCCATCGCCGGGATTCAAACCCGGAACCTCCAGCTTTGTAGGCAAAATCACTACTAACTAGGCTACGGAGGCTGAGTATTATATTAAAACTCCAATTAACTATCATGTAATGACATTTCAATTCCCTTTGATTTCTTATTACTCCTAATCATTTTACTAGAACTTAGTACATCCTACGCCAGATTACGCCGTTAAATCATAATCCAGAAAATTACAATGGGCTCACATTTGTTCAATATTCAGTAAGCGGTGCGAGATGAACTCTACGCGAGTGTATCATCACCCTGTCACTCTCCCGTTATTTATGGACCAGTAAGCCGGGAAATATATTTTCCCGGTCTCGTGTCCATTTCAGGTTAAGCCCCTTGGGGCAACACTAGACGAGTCGAGTGTCATAAATTTGAAAACTGTTTCGCAAACGTGAAAAAATATTTGAAGAGTATATACTGATCGGCTGTCCCAGATCAAAGCCTAGTAAGTGTATTTAGCGAAATTTTACAGGAGAGGCAAATAAACATTTTGTGAAAAAAAAATAGTAGCAGAGACCTTTATCTCACAAGACTTTGTCTTATATAAAGAAGTATAACTTGCTTTACAAGACAAACTATTGAAACTTAATATATGTATCTTTTTAGAACTTTTATGTGCCTTACTAACAACTGATTACAAAAAAATAATAGAAATGTTATGTCAATTAGAAAACTGAAACCTAGCAAGTGGTACAAAAATGGTAAATTGTACTGCTTGTAAGCAGTAAACTCTTAAAATGTCCAATATAAAATCAAGCAAATGCTTACTTTCAAATCCGGATTAGGATTACCATTTTAATAAGGTAAAGGTATAGTGCATTGGGGTAATTTCAAAGTACAGAAATTCTGCTCGGGTAATTTCGGAATGAATCTTTATTACAATAAAAATAACGGTGTGTTTTATGGTAATTTCAAATAAGACGACTTATGAAATGACTGCAAAGCACCCTATTTTATTGCAATCTAGGGGATTTCAATGATTTTGAAATTACTGACTACCAGTCCTTTCCCGCAGAGCTTCGCTGCAAAGTACTTGCTAACAATTTACTACACATTGAAACTTCCCAAAAACATCATTCTAAACCGATAAATGTCCACTGCTGGACATAGGCCTCCCCCAATAGGGTCATTGCCATAACGAGTCATTTTATTTAAAGTTGTCTCGCACTTGTTTTTTGTTTTTGTGACTTTTAATATGATTTCCACTCTTTCGATCCTGATAGGAGAAAATTTTGGTATTATCTTCTGCTACGAGTGTATGCATGTGCAATAATTGTGCATACCATTTGAATATCACGTGTATAAACAGTACTACACACGCGACTATCGGCTTACCAGCGAAAATAAAAAAACGGCAATAAACATTCAATCAGCAATAAGTTTTTCAAAAACTGTTGTACGAAATATCATTTGATAATCACAAGTCTTTACGGTGAAGGAAAACATCGTGAGGAAACCTGCAGACACCTGCGAAGAAATTCCAGTGTGTATGTGAAGTCCCCAAAAAGTACTGGACCAGCGTCAGGACCACGCAAAATAGGCACGTTTGATGTCGAGTTGTGGAAAGAAATAGAAAGAAATGACAAACACAATATAATAGCAACAAAACAAGTATTGACATTATTTGATTTGTTTAATCAATACCTTCGTCGTAATTTGAAGCTTCTGATAATTTTTCCAGGGTCCTTTCATAGAGAGACAACGGACAATACCGACAAATAATGCACGACCGTAATGATAGTGACGCTATGAATTATCGTAGATCCAATTTTGTTTATTATTAAATAGTACAATTTTTTGGTCGGTTTTTTGTCGGTTAACAACCAAAACGTCTATATAGTATATATATACCAATCGTCAGTAGAAACTAAAATAATTGTAAACAAAGCCTAAATAATTGCATAATTCCATAATAGCGCACTTTTCGAAAACAATCTTGGTCTCGTCACCAACTTAAAACCTTAAGCCTTGAGTTCACATACACTTTTAGTTAAAATCATTAATATTTTAGCCACTTTGATGACGCTGCTGCCCGTCATCGATCGTCGATAAATAAATGGTCAATATCAATTCAATTCCTCAGTCGACTCTTACGACACCCGCGGGGCGGTGACAAAAACCGCAGGCAGGGAGCGCGGGAGCGGCGACCATTAGAACGCAAACTTCACTCATTACTGACTTGATAGGTTTTATTTATTGTTATATTTGAATTCCTTGTACGACCCTTCGGCAATTATTAAAAACAAAAACCTAGTAAGGGACAATTTCCATATTCAAAAACCTAGTGTGTTCCATTTACAAACTCAAAAACCTAGTATAGCATGCAGTTGCCAGGTTTATGGACTTGAAACTGTTACTTACTATGATTTTGAATATGTTGGTGGCACGTAAGAAATGCCCTTGCTAGGTTTGGTGGGTCTCGTAACTTTGATTCTAATTGAGATAGAAATACAGGTGTTTTTGCATTAGACGCAGCTCAGCATTTGGGGCAGATACATTAAAAAAACGTATTTTGACAAAAAATGTCCCTTGCTAGGTTTTGATTTGGGACAGCCGTGATTGGTTGGCGATTTGCGGAGTATTATGACTGACTGCGAACTTCGATTGATTATAAAAAAAGGGCAAAGGAGAGGTGAAGTTAAAAGTCAAAGTTTGTATTCATCAACATAGGTTATGAGTATTACAAGTGTAATATAAAAATATAAATAATAAGTGTATGTAATATTATGCAAGCGGTGGCTAAGTGGTTTAGACGTTTGACTTTCTATCCGAAGGTTGTGGGTTCAAATCCTGGCTCATACCAATGAGTTTTTCCGAAACTTATGTACGGAATATCAGATGATATTTACTATTAGCTTTCGGTGAAGGAAAACATCGAGAGGAAACCTGCATACATCCGCGAAGAAATTCAAAGGTGTACGTGAAGTTCCCAACCCGCGTAGGGCCAGCGTGGGGACTATAGCCCAATCCCTCTCATAATATGAAAGGAGGCCAGCAGTGGGACATTATATGAGCTAAAATATTATTTGTATATTTTTATTTTATTATGCAAATTGCATCATGCAGTCAATCCAGTAAAACAAACAAGCATTTGCTTATGGCGTTACGTTCGTAAGCTCGTATACAAATACAACGCTGCGAGACTCAGGCACCATCGACAATGTGGGCCCTTTGCCATGAGAACACCATCAGTCAAATTGCATAGAAAAACCCAACACGTGGAATGTATGTACCATCCACATAATTATATACATTTAGTATATTACATTCATTTTCCTAATTTAATTGTAAAGTATAAAACAATATAATAATTTAAGCTTCTGCATTTACTATTTTCACTTAGTAACACTATGTACTAGCATTTGTTTCTGTCGCGGCTTTCCAGTTCCAACTTTAAAGTTCTCAACAAAACTATCCAGACTTACTTTTTATTCACAACGGCTGTATTTTATAGGTTCCGCAGAATCGAAAGCACTAAATACCGTTTCCTTGGAAACTTCCTTTGTCCCACACTCTTTTGTTTACTACGAACAACGCGGAGGTCCGAAAACGCTAACAACCTAGTAGCAGAAGTTTTAATTGCATTCGAATAAGTGTAGCTAACCCCAGCCGACAAAGTTGAGAGAAACCTAGATTAATTGAAACTCATTTGCCTAAAAGGCTTGAATGTTTACAAGAAGTACCGTCGGATACAGTAAAAATAAATATGTACTGCGGCAGTGCAAAGTTTTGAGAAGTTAGCATGAAAATTCATACCGGATTCAGATAGCATTGGAATATGCTGAAATAATTTATTTTTATATCTTGTTGGTTACTGAGAGTAACTTCTGATGTAAGCGCCTCACTTTTTTTGTTATGAAGCTTTTATCATTATGCTTGTATTCTATAGCCTTATGACGATGGACGTCCACCCACAAGGTGGCTAGAGTTAGAGACGACCTGGGTAGAGTTGCGGGGACTCGGTGGATGCAGGTCGCATCCATCCGGCCAAAGTGGAAGTCTATTGGCCTATGTCCAGCAGTCAAATGGACGTCCTATGGCTGAAATGATAATGATGATAATCCTGTTGTTTATCTTTTGTCGGCGCTACTATCACATTCTTACATTTGATGCATAGTACGATAAGGCAGGACTGTTATAAGATCATGTAAGCCGTTCTAAGGTACTTTGCTTGCCAAATCAATTTCACTTTTCCTAAATTCTTCAAGCAACACACAATTATCACTAGATTGTATTAGGCAATACAATTCGTCAACTACAATTTTCCATTTGTGCCAAATAATTCGTAAATAGAATTCTGCAGACAACACCATAATTGCTATTAGGAATGTGGCTGGTTAAGAATAACATAAATAATTGGTAATAGTAGAGAATACAACCCAATTAGCAAGCCTGGCCAAATTGGAGATACAATGTACGAAAGTAACATCTTGTTAACTTGTAAGTCTAGAACAAAAGAGATTGAAGGTGATCTAATAAACGCACCTGAGATCTTATTACGTAATTAATAATTTAGCTTTATGTGATTCTTTCTGTAGTTACTAGTTATAGTAAGAAAAATATAACCCATATAAATTTTAATAAATAGCTATACGGGTTTTTTGTCACCGGTTATTTTTTTAGACGGTTAATTCTCAGGTCATATTGATGAACTTTTACTACAAACGACATCCGATTAGAAAAAAAAATCAGGGTGCTTAGTCAAGTTGTCAATCACTAACGCTTAGTAGCGTATCGTATTTTCTCTCTGTGTCACTTTTTTATATTAGTGCGACAAAGACAGTTAGCTGTCTTTCGTTTACGATTGACGATTAACCGTTAGCGATTGGTAATTTGTCTAAGCACCCTGATCTTCCATACATTTCTGCCAACTAATATCTCAGGATTTGTATTGAACATCAGATTTTTTTTATTGCCGGTGTTCTAATGAATGTCCTACACAAAAATACATATAATACACAAAAGTGTTTTAATCACGTTTGCTAAGTGTGCCCATATCCTTAAGAGTCAATAAGCGCCAAACAGGTGAAACGTAACAAAGTTTACGATTTCCCGCAGCTGCGCTGGGCTATAAATTGCCAAGTAAATAACAAGTATATTTATTAACACTACTAAAACGTTTCGTTATACAAGACAGGAAGGATTTGATAGCTTTACGGGATTATAACTTTTTGGGTTAATATTTTTTAAGGTTTCGTAAAATCGGGCGCAGAAGTAAAAGTTTAATTAGGTGGAAAATTTGAACGTATTTTATATACCTATTAATGTCAGTCCACCTAGTTGAAATGATTCTGGAGCAAATAATTTTATTGTTCTGATATTACATCAGAAAGTTTGAGTTGTGAAGCAGGAGTAAACATGAATAGGCAATGTCACGCTGAACAACATTTACTATAAATAAATAAATATCTTGGGTTATCTTATCTCACACATATCGACCTAGTCCCACAGTCACGTCTAATAATATGTATACATTTTGGAACATCGTATACATATTATTAGATCCGACCGTACCAGGTGAAGATATATTTAATAGATAGATACATATAGAAACTTAAATACATGGACAGCCATGACCAAGGAACAAATATTCGTGATAAATAAACATACACAATTAATGCCCTCGCCGGGATTCGAACCCGGAAGCTCCAGCTTTGTAGGCAGCACTACCAACTAGGCTACGGAGGCTGACAAAAACTATGGAGACAACCAAGAAATCATGAGTTTTCTTAACTGCAATTTCTTATTTCTCTCCATGTATGATATATGTATGTTCTGCATTTGTTTTAGCGTAAACGCCAAGCATTTCCTAAACTATAACTGTGGGGCACACGAATTATCAAATAGACTTCAAAAAAATAAAACAAATAAGATAAATTTCATTGCAATAGAATAAGTAACTAAAAAGATACAACATACTTTATAAATGCTCAGTCCTTCGTTATCGTTATTCGGTTACATCAATTTCAAATTACAACTGACAATAAAAGCTAGAGCTTTTATCTGTATTGTTCTGTAGACTGGGCTATAATAGAAAAGTTTTAGTATTGGTATGTTCATTAAGATCATTTAGGTATATTTGTTCTCCAACAGAACGAACGAGCTTATAGCTATGTCTCACATTGTTACTAACCCGGTACTGAAATGGCTGTAACTAAAATGTCACTTAGTTACTTGTAATTTAAGCTCTAAGATAAATCGTTTAAAGTTTATTTTCTTTGTTCCGGCAATATACATAGTTTGAAGTACGATTTATAGTTACCGGTGTACTTACTATGAGTTGGCACCGTGAGTTTAACGTATCGATAATGAACACTCCGTTTGATCTTAGTAAAGCCTTCGGAATACACGAATAATACTGCTGTCCTGCTTTATCATGTGTCACCGTGGATTGTAAGCCCGACGTCTTTTTCTCGGACCAGAAGGGTATTCTAAATTCAAAAGGAGTGTAACTTGCTTTCTATTCACCCCGGTCATACTTGGATATTGGAGGCGAGAGAAACATAAACTCACAGCGCTAGAGAGTCTACCTCGAATCACGAACACCGTGTTGCCTCTTCTTTGCACTTGTTAACTCGTTCGTACGTCTGAGAGGGAGATAACATGTGGATAGTGTGTTTAATATAAGCTAGGGATCATAGTAGGTCCCTAGTAAGCACACAGGTTCCCGAAACTGAGCACGGACAACGATGGAAAACTCGTTACTGCAGACATTAGAGCACTAGGAGGCTACAGTTTGAAAGAATAACAAAAACTTGAACACATTTTCGTAATCCGAGCATGTCCGCGGCTAAATGTCCGCCATCTTGGGGTAGTTGAAGACTGTTTTGAAGGAGGTTTCACGGTAATGGTCATTATGTTTTCTAAGTGTTTTTAAGCAGTGAAATAACGATAGCGATTTCCCATGCAATTTTCGAAGATTTTGTGATAAGTTTATTCGTCTTACGTACCAAATATTTACTTATATACCTACTTAAATAAAAAAGTAATTGAATGGAGCATTATATGTAAATAAAAATAAATTAATAAATATCTTGAGACATCTTACACAAATCAGCCCAGTCCCACACTAAGCTCAATTAAGGCATGTGATGTGGGTACCAAGCGATGATATAATTATATAATAGACAGATACAAATATAGATACTTAAATACATAGACAGCCATGATCAAGGAACAAATATTTGTGATAAATAAAAACACAGATAATGCCCTCGCTGGAATTTGAACCCGAAACCTCCAGCTTCGGTGGCAGGGTCACCAACTAGGCTACGGAGGTTTATTCGGTCAACGACTTTTAATAATGTTACGTTCGTGGGGTGGGTTTTCTATAGAAAATGTATAAATAAGCCACTAATTAAAACTGATACTTTAATTACTAGTTAAAAGAACAAACACTAAACTAAAACCGTAATCACACACTTAATACTGGTCTAATTTTACACTCTCAAACTCGCAGTTAGATTCGCAGTCTTCGCTCTTCGCTGTCTCACTTGAAACTACTCCCGGCCGGGTCATGCTGTGTATTTATACCAGCCACTCAAATCTACAAAGTACGAGAAGATTCGACTCTAGAAAGTTCCCGAGTTAGGTGCGCGAACATTCTAGAGTATCGCTGTCTCTTTCTACAGGTTTCTCTTTCACACCCGTCCAGAATGTTCTCTCTATAGCTGTCTCGTTCACATCCTTCCAGAACATTCTCTCGTGCTGTCTCTATCTAATAGTGCTTTCTCTTTCACTCCTATGGGAAATTTAGCTATATACCGATTTGTACTTTTTATCATGCCACCGGCGTAACACTACCCCCTCCTAAGACATGCTCGTCCCGAGTATCATTATTTCCGTGGTATTTTGCGAGCCGGTCAACGTGAACAATCTTGCATGGGCTTCGTAAATTCCTCCGAATCCGATATGAAACGTCATTGATCTTCGTAACCACTGTACGAGCTGCCATCCATGGTTTACCGTTGGATACTTTTTCCACAACTACACATCGACGACCTCCCTGACTTGCTGTTCCTGGTAAACGCACAGGGACTCGAACCTGTGCCTTTGGTAGGAGCACAGTTCTTCTAGAGCAGTAAACATTCCCACTAATTCTTCCTTCCATAGGAACCTCATCAAATCTAGTTTTCAGGACTCCAACTTCCATGTCAATTTTATAACCATGGCACCTCATAAAATCTAGTCCAATAATACAGTCGTCAATTATGTCGGCAATAATCACTTTATGCCGATAAATGTGCTTGCGATTCTTAAATCCACTCCTGTCTCCCCCTTGATGGGAATATGCTGGCCAGTGGCTGTAAGTAGCTGTAGATGCTTCGGTTGGACTACACGACCTCGAGTCAGGTGTTTCAGAAGCCAAGAATTAATCACCGTCCGAGAAGCTCCGGTGTCGATAGTAAGGTTACATGGTATTCCACCAATTCTCCCTTGACGACCAGACTATTCCCGTTGACTTGTGAGATCACTACTGGGACATTTCGACCACCAGCCAGCACTCGTCCCTTAGTCCTGGCTCTTACTCGTTTCCCTGCTGCGGCTCTAGTCGTACAGAGCCCTTATTCCTGGTCACAGGGGATTCATCTCGTTCTCTCCTGCTGCTTCTTTTCGGGCAACTAGTTTGTATATGGCCACGTTCTCCACAATGGTAACATCGTGGCCCGAACGCCCGACGAGGTGCAATCGGCTCCCTAGCAGATACGTCACGTAGCTTATACGATCTTGATGGATCTTGGCGTACAGCTTCAACTTCTAGGGCATGAGCTACGGCATCCTTAAGGCTTTCGTGGTGCCCTAGTCGTACTGCCGCCCTTACTTCCAAATCCCGGATCCCATCAACAAATGCCTGCACCAGCATGGTTTTTACTAAAGAGTCAGCTGAACGTTGGTATGCTTTTCTGACCAGCTTTTCAATTTCCGGGGCCCATTGTTGCAATGTCTCATTACGTCCCTGCGTTCTGTCTTTCAGCTGAGCTCGATAGACATGTTCTAGATGACTGTCTCCGTAACGGGCTTCTAATGCTTCTAGAAACCGGTCATAAGTTTGCTCTTTTCCAAGGGCTTCTAGAATTGTAAGAGCCTCGTCACGAAGTGCCAGCGTCAGAGCCGTCATCGCTTGCTCCTTACTCCAACCGTTTGCTTTGGACACGGACTCAAACTGTAGCTTGTACGCCGCCCACGAAGATGTTCCATCAAAAGGAGGTGCCTTCAATTTTCCACCTCCCAGCACAGATATCTCAGGTGATATGCCGGTGGTACTGATGCCACTAGCTACTTTTAATTCAAGCTTCTGGAGGCGACGCTCGACCGCTTCCTCTACAACATGAATCTTGTTCTCCATGTCACTGAGCTTCCCTTGGACTTCGTACATTTCTTGCTTCCATTCAGTAGCAGCCTTGTGCAACTCTTGAAGAATCAATTTCGACTGATCCTCTTGTTTTCGCGCCTGTTCTTCTTGTTTCCGCACCTGTTCTTCTTGTTTCCGCGACTGTTCTTCTTGTTTCCGCGACTGCTCCTTCAGGAGTATCAGAATAGTTCTGAAGTCTGCGTCTTGAGTACTCTTAGCCTGCAAACCAGACGTTCCGGGCTTAGACGCAGTATCCTCACATGCTAGAGGTTCTTCAGGTACTGCAATATCCTCCCGCGCTGCAGGTTCCTCACGTGCAGCTTGGCTCCGGGTCACAACTCCTTTTGGCTCGGTCTCGTTGTCACGTGGCGTTATACCCATTTTCTATCCCACTTCTGACACCAAATGTTACGTTCGTGGGGTGGGTTTTCTATAGAAAATGTATAAATAAGCCACTAATTAAAACTGATGCTTTAATTACTAGACAAAAGAACAAACACTAAACTAAAACACTAATCACACACTTAATACTGGTCTACTTTTACACTCTCAAACTCGCAGTTAGATTCGCAGTCTTCGCTCTTCGCTGTCTCACTTGAAACTACTCCCGGCCGGGTCATGCTGTGTATTTATACCAGCCACTCAAATCTACAAAGTACGAGAAGATTCGACTCTAGAAAGTTCCCGAGTTAGGTGCGCGAACATTCTAGAGTATCGCTGTCTCTTTCTACAGGTTTCTCTTTCACACCCTTCCAGAATGTTCTCTCTATAGCTGTCTCGTTCACATCCTTCCAGAACATTCTCTCGTGCTGTCTCTATCTAATAGTGCTTTCTCTTTCACTCCTATGGGAAATTTAGCTATATACCGATTTGTACTTAATTAATTTGCATCAGTTTATGCTCATATTTTCCACATTTATTTATGTGCAATAAAATTGACTTTTAGTAATACAGGGTGATTTTTGGGTCGTGTAGTAGTGATAAGGGTACTAGGGACAGTCACTAAGGAGACAACCGAGAAATCACGAAAAAAAACTCCTACTAGACGATCCAAAAAACCTCCTGTATATAGTCTGTAATAAAATACGTGAAACTCTTAAGTAGGATTAACTAGTGTAAGCTAAAATAAATACGCTACGCTTAGATAACTTTTATTAGTAATTTCAGAAATGGATGAATATGGCTGCTCTGAGAATCTTCAAAAATTTACGGTTATAATTATAATTAGATGTAACTTTAAAAAAAAACGTATTAATTATGGATTGATAAAAAATTCGTGACGTCAGTTATCTCTCCTATTACAGTTTAGTACGGTTTATAAACGTATCAATAATTTCAAAGTTACAATTACCTCTCTAAGCAAATCAGTGAAGTGCAAAAATCCCAGTTCTGAAAAATCCAATTTGTCTATCCAACGCAGTTTTTGTTTAAATATAAAGCATGCAAGGTCCATCGCAGACGATGCGGGCGGGTGCGATAACTATGATAAATGACTGTTGTGACACACGCTCCGTCCGATCGATACTATCTCTCGCTCCACAATGGACACTAAATTCCGTGGAGGACAAACGTTCGAGACTGCATTGATTGGTGTAAGATGCTTCGGTTTACGGGTTTACTCATATTATAAACCTCCTAACTTAGCAGGCAGCTAAGTATTGTTTGTCTCTTAGGATCTTATGGCCATTTTGATAAGACCGAAAGGGACTAACAATATATTGATTTAAACTTTCACGATTGTCACTCATATTTTAAAGACTAACGGGTTTTAATCGCGTAAACTTACGGTTTAATTTACGGTAATAATCCTCACGTTTCGGGCATGATGTTACACCCGTGGTCGCAGGCAGACTGGCGAGAAAATGTATCAACACCTTCAACCTGCGCGGGTTTTTCGAACTACCCGCACTTGGTCTTGATTATTCACTAGGCTAGGGTTGTCACTAACCCTACACACAACACTCACAACATCCAATGGCTTTAAAATTGATGTTTCACCACGCATACATTTGTAAATCATGGGATTCCACGCGGACGAGACGCGGGGTGTAACGTCATGCCCGAAACGTAAGGATATAATTAAACGTATGTTTACGAGATTAAGACCCGTTTGTCTTTAAAATGAGGGACAAACAATACTTCTTATTAAATTAGGAGACGTTTATGAATAAGGAACTTAGCTGATAATTTGGCGTTAGTATTTTATTAACTTGCCCCGTGGTGGCAGTGAGAATACAGTCACTACTGCAACCCTTCCCGTATGTCGTAAGAGTAGTTTAGGTATAAAAGTGTCACTGACCATTAATTTATTGAAGATGGATGGGCACCAGCATTATTATTGAACATACTACTGTGATCGCCAATCCGCTTGTTTAGCGTCGCAATTGTGGACATTTACCTCCTGATGCGTCCATAGTTACTCGTAAATAAAATAGGAGGTGCCTAAATATGTCCATCCAGTGGATTGAGATCGACTGATGATGATGATGATTGTTTTAATGCATTCAGCTAATTTTATTGTATCAACAAGACAATTAGCTTCTATTTTGTGGACCCGTGAAACTATGGATAATATAGTATTGAATAATCATCCCCATTTTACGAGTAGGGGAGGACGGAGGTACAGTCGAAGAATTTAATTTCCTACCCATTTCGTACCTAGTCACAGTGATAATTAATATGAAAGCTGCTAGGACTGTCATATTACAGCTAATATGACAAGGTAAGAAATGGGTAGGAAATTAAATTCCTCGACCGTACCTACCCAAGAAAAATATTTTCCATATTTTATTCTACCCGTTTGTCGGTGTAACTAATATGTATACTTGTACCAAATGGCAGATTTTTTAGTACTATCGTCTACTCAGCTATGCTGCGGACAGACAGACAGACGGACATATGTCCATGGCGAAACTATTTCCTTATTTACTACGGAACCCTCATAAATGATGAACGAAATGTCATGACATTTTAATGTTACCTATCTTGGCTAAGACCTGTTGGTAGTTTTTAAACTTTGTAGGGGTAAGACTTAAAAACTACATTCTAAATATACTGAATAAAATATACACAAGTGTTTAGAGTTAAAAGGTCAGTACAAATGGATTATTCAATTTCACTTTAATAATATATTAGATAAACCCTTAAAACATCTAGTGTGTTAAATTTATATGTCCTAAGCGAGACTGTTTTACGGTTGAAGTACCTATAATTTGTTAAATGTTTATTTAAACATTATAAAAGGTTCAAGTTAATTCTATTTCGCCCAGACGGTTCGTGTCAGTTAAAATTTTTGACAAGCACAACTCATTTGGGCCGGCAAAGTAAATTAATATATTAATTAAGTACAATTTAGGCATGCCAACCGGAATGTACGGTTTGCTATGAAACTGAATTGCAAATTATATATAATTAGGTTTTAATGACAACGTTGTGTTTAATATGTGCTCCGAGGGTTGTTTTCGTGGGGTAAAATGTATGCTTTTAATTTTAGCGTTTTTTCGTAAAATTCGCTGCGGTTTGCATTTTTTTTTTTTTTCATTCCGGTTTTATTTTGTCGAAATACAGGGTGTGACGAAAATAGTACACAAGCAAACAGACTTTTTTTGTTTTTTTTGGCTTTTCTGTGTCATACAAGCTTAACATTATAATCACAGTAAGTATAGTATAGTACACCTATAGGTTCTCAAAATGTAATGCGAGTAATATATGTATGTAAGTTGTGTTTGCCTATAATTGGGTGGATATTCGAAAATGATCCCTGTATCCAAGTGTAAAGTGTATTAGCTATAATATTGCACATGTTGGCAAACCTTAATAAATAAATAACTGAATAAATATACATTTTATTGAACTGCCTAACTAAATTAGTAACTTTCCAGCTTCGAAAACACTTCGGACGCAATAAATGAAGTGGCTATTAAGATACATTTAGACAGAATTAATGGTTGCGTAATAGAGTGTGAACCGCTGCCCACAAAAGAAATGGGGGAGGCTTCTTTGTTCTTAGTAAATCGAGTACCGCAGTCGTTTGTCGACTCTATATCACGTTGATTCGACATTTATGGCGCGCTCAAAAGATATATATCTGTGGAGTGTCGCGTGTAATGCGATTTGTATGAAAACTGAACGCAATGTCTAGGTAGCTAATGTAAAGTTATGTCGCTAAGGTGTTTTAGTGAATACAAATTAAACTGTAAATTGTATGTTTTGTAGTCTAATAAAATGTGGGGTTATGAAACTCATTAATAATGTAAGCTACTAATGAGATTACTAAACAGACAGTACCTATTCAATTCTGCTTGGTTTAGTTTAAAGCACCTTCTCAATAATGAAATCAAATAATTGCATTAAATAAGAAATTCTTATATGTTTAGATGTAGCGTCGAATACAGAGCTACCTAACCCTCCTTGCATGTATGATTTGTATGCAGGGAGAATTCGATAACTCTGTTTTTGAATATACTTACACCATATTAAAATATTATATTATTACGCGAGGAACCAGGTTCGATAATATTTGAATATGTACTACATCGCGATCATCAGCAACTAAAATGAACATGCGAATGACCTACTTACTCGTAGACATATGTCTGTGGTTCAGCGGTACTGTCCGACAGTAACTCTTGATCTGGCGATACTTCGTTATTGTTATTATATTACTCTTTTCGTGAGTTGATTTAAATAAAACCGGTCAAGTGCAATTATGAAGTGCCCTTATCAATTTATAAAAAAGTTATATAAATAACACATAATAATAATAAAAAAAAATCAAGTCGCATTGTATGCATTATTTGGGTGATTGTCAGTCCGAAAACAAAAGTTGTCCACTCGGTGGTCAAAAGTTAACAGCTTTTATAAATCTACGTACGATTTAATTGCATAAGGCTATAGACCGGGGATTCTAGTTGTACCGTTAATTGTTTTATCCCAAAATGAGTACCGGAATTCCTTAACTTTTTGTATGTCCACCAAAAAGACGATAACCTAAATCTGACAACGACCCATTTATATTATTTGGTTATTCTAAATGTTGATAATGTAAAAGACAGTGTGTTTCTAATGATGTCATCTAAAATGTTGAATCATTCAATGTATACTTATTTTCTTAGATCTTTGAAACGCAAACGTTTCCACACATTACCTACACGCAAGACAAAATGAAATGCAATATTAAAAGCGTTCAAATGCATATTGTCGCTCCCGTATATTTCATAAGACGTTGCCCGCACACTAGCAGCCGCACTTAACTATTTGTCAAGGAATATGAAGCTACAAAAATTCATGAAATCGAGGTGTCGCCGAGAAATTTTCACGCTATTTATGTGTACCACTAGCAGGAAGGAACCCACCGCTGGCAATTTCGCAGTGGGGAATAAATTCAAGCGCTTTCCTTAGTAGTTTTTAATCTAGAATTTTCTGAGAATTATCTTAGCTGAAATAGAACTGTGTAAAATTTGAACTACAATTTTAATTTCAGGAGAAGCGATTTAATTTATAAATAGAGCACCTATTTATTCATTTCAATTTATACATATTTACTACATTTATAATTTAGATCGGTAAAAATCTCAGAATCAGTAGGATTCAGGATTAGAAAGCCCTAAATCTATGTAAGATTAGATAGTGTCAGATAGTGTCATTATGTGAATTGACTGTGACTTATTAACAATGCTCGGTGGGGGTGAGCTGTTTTCATTCTAAATGTCACGTGATACATGTCATTTAGTATGAAAACAGCTCACCCGCGCCGAGCATTGCTTATGAAATTTCCGATTTCATTTGATACAACTTAACCACCTTGCCCTACTTACATTTCGCATGGTGCTTTTAAAGATTGTAATAATGATTTTCCGGCACTAGTGAGTAAAATACTTGGTCGTAGCAAAACCCCGCGTAAGGCTAAGAAATAGGGTGACTCCAACACGTGCAAATAATTGGTTCGCCAAAAACTAAGTTCAAGATAAAGTGGCAGCCCGTCTCACAGCGTGGAATAGATTCTAAGTAAGTAACTTTTCAACACACTTGCTCGTAACGTAAGTATTATTGAACCGCTATTAGGCTCATAATCCAAGATATTAAACACGCGTGCTTTTTCATTACGTTATTGCTCTAGTGCGGTAATATTATAACCCGACCAATTATGTTTGCAAACATTTGCAAGTATTATGTCATGTAGAAGAAGCATTCGAATTTAGCCAGGTTATGGTTATTTTTTAAATTGACCAAAGAGTTGACATGTGGCAGAAATAGCGGAATCCAGAATATTACTTTCTAAATACTATACATTTTCGTAAATAAATAAATAAAATACTATAGATTGTGCATCCAAATTATCAAGTAATTATATTATATGTAAAGTTATCGTATTTTTATTTTATGATAATCCTTAATGATTCGCAGTTTTTTTTTTATATTGGCTGTTTGTCGATAGGATTGTTGCCTTACAAATTTGCGCGCGTTGAAAAATTCCTTAGGTATGCGCGCGCCGTTTTAAAGTTAGGTACCATTTTATTTATTATTCGGATTGGAGTGAATTACGATTCCAATTAAAATGTTTGATGCGTTTATTTTGTTGTGTTTACTGTTATTACTTTTATGTGAATTGTGAACTTCAAGTAATGAACAAGAATAAAATAAAAAGGTTAAACGTAACTTTGGGATAGTACCTAAGTAAGTGGTAATTACCTAGCAACAAAATGGCAACAAAGGTTAGTAAAAGTGTTACTAAAAGTCAGTTATTCCTCGCAAGTGTGTTGAAAAACGTCGTATGAAACTCGTGTGCATTGATCATTATACTCTCTGCTACCTTATGCGCGCTCGCTTGCAGCTCGCGCGCACAATACCGCCTCGAGTATAATGACCAACTTAGCACACTTGTATCATAATGTACTATTATAATATTTTCTTCGGTTACCGCGAGGATTACACATGAAATAAAACTATGAAAACTGATAAACTCGCGTATATTAACTATATTGTCTGTGGTTTAGTATATTTTTCTTTGTGGGTAGTTTTGTACTTATCTTTTTTATTTAGATGAAGGTAGATTTATCAAATTTCCTCCATTGTCAGTCATCCGCAGACCACGAACCCTGTAAAGCGTCGGAATGAAGTTAAAATTAGTTAATATACGTGAGTGTATTTATCCGTTTTCATAGTTTTATTTCATAAGTAACTTTAGTGAAATGTTTTTTTTTTTAGGATTCCGTAGCCTAGACAGCAACAAAATAAGCCTTACGGGTTTGTATGTGTGTCACCTATTGTCGTTACATGATTTTGTAGTAAAATTTACTAAAAAGAAGTGAGGAGCACTTTGTACATGTAACTCATTGCAAAAAAATATAATTTTATTTTCTGCTGGAACATCAATCAATAGATAAATAACTATTGTAAAATAATATTATGAAGTTGAAACAAAAGAATCCGAGTTAATCCTTTCGAAAGTCGTGACTTATCATTATACAAGTAAAACAACATAGGTACGACAATGAATTCACCGTTGGTATGAAATTTTCGTATAAAAGCAAACATGCTTAATTCTACAGGACAAACCCATTTTTCTCAAACATGCATTTAAATATTATCTTATCGTTCCTCAAAATAGACTAGGAAGTATCGCTTTTAGGGCGCAGTGACTCACTGGGATGGAAATTGATTTCAGAACACTTTTCAGGCAATGTAACTTTTTTTTTATTTCGACGTCATTGTCAATATTATTTTTTGTCTTTCTTTGTATGTTTGGGAAAAGCACTATACATGCCTCGGCGTGAAAACGGATTCTCGGCCTCGTTACCTATCCGGCCTCGCTCGCCCGCTCGCTTGGCCGTATATACCAACTTGGCCGGAAATTCTCATTTTCCCGGCCTCTGATGTAATGTACTATTAATTTATAGCGTGCGCTAGTATAAAACAAAAAATATGTTCTTAATCAAATATGGCTGACTTTCAATAGAATTAGTTGTCTTTGTCAAAAGTAGTGAAATTGGTCGATACCAAAAAAAAATACAGTTAAAGGCCTTTAAAAATAACAAAATTAAATTTAACACGTTCACGGACGGTAAGGAGTTTGGCTTCCGACCAAAAATGACACATAAATTTGTATGGAAATTTTGTACATGCTATAGCATGCGTGTCATTATGACACATGAGAAATATGGTAGTTAAGGACGCATACTGCTATAGCATTCGACTGCTATAGAATAACTTAGTCAGGAGTCGATTACATATGCCAGTAAAATTCTATATCATTGTCCTGCCACACCAGTTCTCGTTCGTTAGCTGATAGCTCGACACTTAAAACCTCTTCCGAAGATTTATCAATTGCCTTCTCGAACAACCTGACAAATTTTTCGTGTTCTATTTTTCATCGTCTAGTTATTACAAATATTATATATATATATATATCAGATATATTTGAATAATAATGTATTTACCCGCCGTTATGCTGTAAACAAGCAGTATTAAACGTCTAGAGCCAATTATCGACCATATTATGTTCTTGTAAACGTAAGCGAATCACAACGGCGAACATATTGATGGAAATATTTTAATTTACCTTTTGCATATTTAAGTCCATCTCCAATTCATTTCTCAGTGTTAGCGACACGACGACACGAACGCAGAACACTTAGAATAAGGCAAATTCTGTAAATAAACAATCCTCATGTAATTAAGTTAGGTATAAGTAATCATTAGCATATAAGTGATTTCGTAACATAAAATGCACAAAATGTATGAACAGAGTCGAAAAACGTAAACTCGTCGCTTATTGGCTAAAATTAATTGTCTGAACTCATCGTCTAGGAATTCGAACGTAACATTTTTCGCTATGTATGAACCACTTGATACCTTGCCAGAACTTAACAAATGTAAGAACTGTAAATTTGTAACTTGTTAAATATAGGTCAGATACCTACCTAAATGATGTAATGAACCCTCGAGCCATTGACCTAGTGTAATGTTTACAATAAAGGTTTTAACCCATAAAATCGCAGGTAGCGAAAGAACAATGGATCTTCGAACGCTTATTGTGTCTAAAATATAAACATTAACGCATGTTCTTTTGTTGTGATCGGTGAATCACCACGTGCAAAGTTTGTTTATAAACATTGGATGTAAACATTACGTCATGTCTTGATTAAAACTAAATAAATGTATCTAGATCGTAGCAAAAGTAGGCTAGAATAAAGCGAACGATGTGAAATCAACCAATCATGACACAGCATTTCAAATCCAATGAGATTGATGAGCAGAACGGAACGAGATTTTTTGAGATAAAATGATGTCGCCTCCTGATTGGTCGATATGTTTTGGCGATTGGCTAAAATTCATGGCCAGTCATGTATAAATACGCGACGCGATTTGTATGGCGGCAGTGTGAAGCCGACCTCCACTTAAGAAGGGAAAATAAAAGGAAGAAAAATGGATCCTGCCTCTCATTAAGAAAACCCTACGACCGTTCCAGCCTTCATCAGTAGATCGGCCCTTCGGGTCTTCCGGGCTCTGCCAACTGGAGCTATCGACAGGCAATGTTGAATGCGACGCTACTCAACACTCAGTAAAAAATAAATACCTAGTAAAATTCTTTACTGCAACGTATTCAAAATATATAGAAATAATAAATAAAAACAGTATTTACAACGATTTAAACATCATCTTATGTATTTGCACTCTCTCGGCGCACATGCCGCACATCTAAACAAGTCCCCATACTACCGCGACTGCTATAGCATTTGTGCGCGTAAAAATAGGGCAAGCAGGTGAGGATGTCGCTTACTCAAAAACTAAGCAAAAATCATGTGATGTGACAGAAATCTTATCCAGGTTTGGTACAAGGTGACAGTAAGTCGAGAACTATGGGTGTTTTCTATAGCGGAGCGAATTCTCTAATATTTCTGGTTAAGAAAAGGGGGACGATTAAAGACTGCTATAGCATTTGTGTCATATAAAGGGGGCCTTAACCCGAATCCTATAGTAGCTACGCCTGTGAACTTGTTAATATCATAATTTTTGTGTAACGGAGTTAAAGTTTGTGTCACTTTTGGCAGTTAACATTTTCTATGAGCGGTCAACAATACGCGCCTACATTTTTTAAATTTGACGCCTTTTTTGACTACCGAATGTTCTTGGACAGAGTGCACACTACAAATTACTAACTTTCGTAATACAATTGACGTGATCCTGATTTTTGTTTGGCCTTAGCTACGTACTATTTTTTGCACTCGTCCCAAATACGTTCGTAGCGGAGATTTATGGTTAAGTTAATAATAATGAATATCAGTAATATCAGGAAGTGGCGGGAAGTGGTTGGATGCGGAGAGCTGAGGACCGAGTATGGTGGCGCGAATTGGGGAAGGCCTATGTCCAGCAGTGGACGACTATGGGCTGATGATGATGATGATGATCAGGAATTTTAACCAAAAATGTATGTGAACTCAAGGTTTAAAGCTTTAAGTTGGTTATAAGACCAAGATTGTGTTAAAAGTAAGTGATTATGCAAGTATACATTAGCAATCAATCAATCAAGGTAATGCAAGTTTTTTTTTGTTTTCTACTGGCGCACGGCGTGGTGATATTCCTATTTTGGACTGATTGTGTTTTTTTTTATGTTGTCACAACAAAATGACTCCACTCCACCAGATCGTAAGTGAAAAGTAGAGCCCAAATCGCGGCTGCAGCTTACAGGAGACAAGCAGTAACCTGTCAGTTGCCACCGCCTTGCTGGCCCGCTAGATGCTTCTTCACGCTTTGTTTAAAGGGTCCCAACTTCTAGGTATGCGGAAACACGTAAAGAATTCCACTTTTTAATAGTCCGGCATATGAAGGAATTGCCGAATTTCTTAGTACGTGTGGGAATATTTTCCACTGTGTTTTTTCCAGTACAATTGTTTCTTCCTCATTTTAGCTTTTCATCAAGCTGCACTTGCAGTATAAAATGCATAAAATCGCCGCTGGAAGTGCGCCCGCACCCGAAAGGAAGCCATTTATTTTCTTTCCGAATAGGTCTCGCAACTCGCTCTGAAAGGTGAAATACCTCTTCTATTCTCAGACTTATCAGCGTTTTTTGCGATCGTATAACCACAATACCTTAAGCTGGAATCTACGCTGAAGGAAACCGTTGACTATGCAAAGTGCTTAGATAAACATTCTCCTAGCTAGCTTTCTGTATTTAGAACAGAAGTGGCTCGCAAAGGCGCTGAAATTAATAGATTTTTGGTATAAATACGGTGAGATTGCTATTGTTCTTTCAATGGGTATATTGATATTTTGGACATGGTGGCCTAAGACTACCTGGATAAATGTGTTGCTGGCAGATATGGCTAAATGCAATGTTTCTGAAAACGATGTCAAGGATAGGGCGAAGTGAAGGAGAAAAATAAAGAAGGCTGACCCCACCACCATGTGGGATACATAGCCAGAAAGAGGGGGAGAGGGGGTGGCTTATGTTGGTCAGGCGTTAATCTTTTATCGAGCTATGCATCACTTTCGCACTTGAATACTCGTTAAAACGTGATGGCAACTACGACATACGATTAGAAACGGAACCATAATAAGCCTAATGGTTTCGATTGAAAACGATTTGAAATTAATTTGATCGTGAACGTTCTTCCGTGATTGTAAAATTGCTTTTATTGCATACATTTATTATAAATAATTATAAGCACACTAAACTTTAATTAAAACTGAGGTAAAACCATTTTAGTAGAGTGTGTAGCATACTTTCTAATAAGTACTCGTAATAGAATAGAGATGATGACTGTAGTTAAAATAAATTATTTAACATTATGCACGACATAATACACGAAGAAATTATTACTAACATGTAGATTGCAGTCATTTTTGTACAGAACTTCTTTTTAATAAATTAAATAGTACATTATTGCAGAGGCCGGGAAAGCGAATTTCGTGGATGAGTATTTTTTGTCGGACGAAGTGAAGCTGAGGCCGACAATTACATACGAATCCACGAAATTCTATTTCCGTCCGAGGCACATATATGACTTTTCTCCAAACATGCAAGGAAATAAAACAAAATTTATTACAATCGATTAAGTAATTCTTCTTGCAAATTGAATAACAATTGAAAAGAAAAAATCTCTTATGATTCCCGCCTAAACTTTTTTTTAATGCATGGTCGTTCATAAAAAATAGTAACGATATCTATGGTTTCATTAAACCGTACCTACACGACCTGACACACCGAGGCGTTTGTAACTCATGATAGAACGAGACGGCCATAGATTTGATCGCCGTCTCTCGCTCTATCCAGACCAGGCGTTTGGTCGTGGCTTTAGAATTTGGCTGTATGCATTTTTTTCAAAGTCCAAAAGTAGTTTTTAAGAAGTAAAAAACAATACATTAATGGATTTTAGTACAATTTCGCGGCCGCAAAAACTGTACAATAATGAAAATCTTTTTTTTTAATTTGAGCTGGTACATAAGAAGGTACTTCGCGTTTCGTTTTTGCTACATTAATGCGAACATTTCCGAGCATATTGGAGAAAAAGAACTTAAAAAAGTAGGTCATTTGGCAGTACTCAAACGTGACGTCACTTCTGAGTATTTCATATAAAATTCCATAGTGGTGATCGTTTTGACAGTTCGTAAAAAGATGCTGATTTGACTTGCCAGTCATCATGCCTTTTGTAATATTGCCTGACTATGGACCGAAATAGTTAGACTGATGACGTTATCATCATGAGCCTATGTTAGTCCACTGCTGGACGTAGGCCTCTCCTATTAATTATGCGTATAGACGCATTAGGTGGTAAATGCCCATAATCGCCACGCTGGGCAAGCGGATTGGCGATCACAGTATCATCACACATCACCACTATGATGACGCTGCTGCCCATCATCAATGTTGTAGAATGGTCAATGACACATTAATCCCGACGTTAGATGTGCAATTATACTTCAGAATCAGGTTTACTGCATTCCTATGTCCTTCAATGCTTTTTCGTGAGATAAACCCCCCATAAAAAAAGCAACTGAAAGATGTTCGAATTGAATAAACTCTAAAAAAGGTTCAGTAAGCCCGAATCGTTAATTCGGCGTTCAGGCTCAACACCGATTAAGTTGTTTCGCTCAAACAGTGTTGCTTTCTGTTTTGTTTCCATTGGCTTTCAGAGCACTTTACCACGTTTGGAGATTCAGCTATAGACAAATTTGGAAACGCGAAACTTGATACCAATTTGTACCTACCTAATAAATTCATTATTTTATGAGATTTTTTTTTGCCGCGTGGTGACAGTATTAGGAATACATTTGTCACCATCCCAACTCCTCCTGCGGGTGTCGTAAGAGTCGACTAAGGGATTGAAGTGTCACGGACCATTCTACAAGATTGATGATGGCAGCAGCGTCATCATAGTAGATACATTACCGCGATCGTCACTCCGCTTGCCCAGCGTGGCGATTGTGGGCATTTACCTCCTAATGCGTCTATACGCATAGTTAATAAGAGAGGCCTACGTCCAGCAGTGGACTAACATAGGCTGATGGTGATGAGATTTTTTGCTTTTTTTTTGCGACTTTGACAGTGTTAGGAAAAATCAAAAAACATAATAAATATAAATAATTAGAACTACAAATGCATGTGAATTCAATGTATAAAACCAAGATTGTGTTCTAAAAGTGCGTTATTGTGATTATGAGAGAATGCAAGTTTTTGAATTACCTAATAAATAATAATAACAAAATTATGACACAGTTAAAGAAGAATAAACACTTTCCATAAAAAAAACAATATAAATGAAATAAAAGGAAATTGCAAATAAAAATCTCTCCCAAATCGCTGCTAATGGGCAGTATTCCCAGAAGACTGGCCGCATTGCCACGTTGTATGGCAATACTTATTCGCTGAGCGAAAAACTTACCAATTTTTGAATTTGTTTAAACGTTTTTTGCTTTCTACTGAAGAACATTACACATTGTAAATTAGTGCAGTAGAACGATAAAATTGTACTAAAAAACGAAATAATTACGTACTATAAATATTTTCATTGTACATTTTATGATCGGTTCCGAATCAGCCCCCTGCTTAGTCATTCAAAATGTTCCAAGACTGTTGAGCGCATGTTATTCCAATCTGTGCTTAATTAAGCAATGTTAAAATTAGCAATTCCGAGCCAAGTTTTAATATTTGCAATTGCGAAAGTCAAGTTTAGCAGAGTTGCTTAATTGATATTAAATTTTTAATTGCCTTTTCGAGTTCACACCTAGAGAAAATTGCGTTACGATTGTACGTTTCCACTGTTCTTTGTAATTGTTTAACACTTGCAGTTTAGAAATGTATACATTTCTCTTTTTTAGGATTCCGTACCTTAAAAAGAAAAAAATGGAACTCTTATAGGATCACTACAATTGCGTATCTGTCTGGTGTTACAGCGGATATCACATAGCTAAAATTCATAAATCCTGAACTATTAAAGATATGTAGATCTGTAACCATACAAGTATAGTTACATATTGCCGTTAGGTTAAAAATGGCGTTAAAATCCAAAAATCTGAAAAAAACACACAGCGACTTTTGTAGGCACAGCGACGATATGTACCTTTATTTTATTTGTGTAACTTTATCTGTATCTCTTTTAATTTTAGTTTCATGACGCATTGGTGTAAACTGTAATGTCGTGTAAACTTTTGTTTCAATAAAATAAAATAAAATAACTTCTTCTATCAAAATATACAACTTTTGTCCCAGTGAGGTGACAGAATAAGAAATAAACTATTTCTCGCTCTAACTAGTGCGTAAGTACCTTCCGTACTAAATAGTACATTGCGAACTTCACTTGAGTTCTAACAAAAATGAAGTTCGAAACAAGTGGAGATAAACTAAAACACGACCGAAGGGAATATTTTAAATCGACACGAATTACAATTTTCTTTTTTGCACGTGTCTCTTACGACGTTTTTTAGTACAGATGGCCCTCGGAAGTTTAGGACCTGACGTTAAATGAGCCACTTCTCGCACTAGCGCCTAAAAAAGCACCATCTGTACTAAGAAAAATTTTATTATTCTATCAAGTAGGTATGATTTTTTACTTATTTAGAAAGTAAATATCTAGATTCACGAAATTTTATTTTCATCTTTACATAATTAATGTAAAGCAGAAAGCTCGCTTAGTAAATTTGTATTTTCCTCTAGTTTATTTACCTAAAAATGTCCCTCGAGACTCAGATATATTGAAATGCCTAAAACCTAGTACTCTATCACATGGGTTGGACCATTTCAGATTTGTTCATTTTGTTTTTTTTTATTACATCTGTACCTAATCAAATTATATCAATTTGATTTCTTATCCCTATTCTAATTTAAGCACTAAGTGCATGAGTTAAAAATAGATCAGAGACACCAATTAAACTTGACATACTTATTCAAAATTACAATGTGACATATCACCACGCTATTTATTTGTTAAAGATTGATGATGGGCAGCAGCATCATTATAATATGTAGTGGACACAGTTTGGGAGAAAAAAGTACATGAATTATGAGCTTATAAAATAAAATAAAACGTTTTCGAACATCAGCCGCTTTTGATTAACTACGGAACCCTACACTGAGCATGGCCCACCATGCTCTTGGCCGGTTTTTTCAATTTAGATAACTAATTTCATTTTAATTTCATTCAATTAAAAATTTAAATCAACATTCCGTTCCATACATAACACGTAAAGTTCCAGCTGAATTTAAATCACGACACAACCCCAATCGATTAGCGCTACGTAAACAAACCATAAACAAAAACCAGTGTCGTTTATTTGGTAACACGGCTAGTTTGTTTACACGAGACAGTCTCATTAGGGTATGGGTAACTAGTAACGGGTTGTGCTTATGAACATTCCCGAACATTGTCTTTAGGAATGACTACCATTGAGTCTTGCATCTTTGCCTGTTGTGAAATAGTACATTACGACACAAGTGCGAAAAACATGAAATTGGAAACGAGTGGCGACGTTTTAAAACACGATCGATAGGGAAAATCGACACGAGTTACGAATTTCGTTTTTGCATGTGACTCGTACGACGTTTTTTAGTACAGATGGCCCTCCGAAGTTTTGGACCTGACGTAAAATGACCCACTTCTCGCACTAGAGCCTAAAAAAGTCACCATCTGTACTAAAAAGTTGATTTTGGCCTTGTTTTTAGGGAAGGCTGTAAAGTATAAATATGCATTGTTGTCGTTCTTGTTATTTTGTCGTTTTCTGTGCGCCCGACTCAGAAAATAAAAACATAATTTCAACAATTACACTTGAAAAATATAGCGGTGCTACTCAAAGAGTTATTGATCTTTATATTTTTTAATTAATGCACGCCATTTTTTTTATTTGATTTAAATATCTAGGGCTGGGCGGTCAAACCTGATAAGTCGAGACAGTTTTTCATTGAGAAGTGTAGTTTATATTAGTTCATATTTCAGAAAACCGGTTTGCTTGAGATATTGGGTTTTTACTACAAAATCCTCGATATATAAATAATTCAATACACAAAATAGGTGTTTGTATCGCGTTACTGGCCAACAGATTTTTTTTTCTGTGGTTCTCGATTTAGTGCTCATAAGGCTATCAAAAAGATCCTCAAGTAAGTTAGAGAAGGTTTCCAGGAACATAAGAATATTCCCGCCACTTCACTAGAAGTAACAGCATGCTTTAATTTGCCAGTCGGGCGCCTCAATCCCTTTGAAAAGTAAAGCAGACATATTTCCCTGAAAACACTACCCACAGATCACTAGCTTACAAGACTCCTTACGTAAGAGAGCGTGGTCACTTAAGGCGTACGCCGATAGACCGGGGCGAGGGGTTTAGTTAGTTACTTTAAACGGGCTTTTTCCTCGATTCGACATCCATTGTGCCTTTTTGCGTGATAGAACGATTCAAGCTACTCCACGAAACTCAGCATTTGTTTCAGGTTGCTAAATGCCTCCTTTAGTGTGTTTCGAGTCCCTAAGTAACTCCTTTATAGGTACATGCTAGAAAAATAAGTTTTGCTGTTTTAAAAGATCGGGGTTATTAAATGAAATAATTGTGGTCATGTAAATTGTGTTCATGACTTTAATTATATGTTCTTATGAAATTAAAGTATTTAAACGGATTATATCACGTATATTAATTTAATTATATTAGTTACATCCCGATGCTTCGAAATCTTTACAGAGTTCGTTAACCCACCCATCATAAAGACCACGAATTTTTAAATCCATTTAAATAGTTTTAATTCGTGAATAACTATCGCGGTATCCGAAGAAAATTAAATTAGCAGCATATTTTTATATGATTTTATATACAGTTTAGAGCATTTTCATCGGCAAGCACAAAAGTAGAATTCGTTTTTTGGTAATGTTCGATTAACTTGAAACTAACGTCAATCTTATTGCACTTTACGAATGTAGGTACTAAGTCAAAAATAAACACTAAAGTGCAATTATAGGTACGTACAGATGTAGTGAGAAATGACTTGCCTTCGGAAACGTTCGTCAACGTCATGCTGTTTCCGTCAGTCTATCTCACTGAGACTGACAGTAATAGCTGTCATGCTACTTCAGTCAGACTCGGTGACACTGCCTGAAACAGCATGTGTTTACGAACGTTTCCGAAGGTAAGTAATTTCTCACTACACCTGTACCATCTACTCAAGAGCAAACAAATAACAATAATTAAAACAGTGACTAAAACATCGAACAATTTTTGGTGAAAAATAATAGCAATTTTCAATATAATTTCACGACAAAGCTACAGCTAAATGTCACTACAGTACAGGAGACGTATAACCTTACACAGATGCTTCTATTTACAGCTAAGGAAACTTCTGGTGGCGATACTGATAGGTCTCATCCATCTGCGATAGCATTGTCTCGAGGAGGACATCTATGACACTAGCTAACGAACTTAGTTCTAAGGTAAAGTTTTAATTGCTCCCTGGCAAATCTCAGTTTATCTTTTCGCGGTCTCTGAGAAACAGCTTTGTTGACTATAAATTCAATTCCGAGGAAAAGATTGCGGTTTATTCAACGCTCCTAATAGGGATGTTGTTGATGCTGGACCACTGTTCTTACTGATAACATGTCTTTAGGAAACTTGAAGGAGATCAAAGTCTTGTAGGAAGTTTGCCTCGAAGTTTTGGTTAACAATAATTCTATTGTGTTGTAATTTCTGAGTCACAGATTTAGGTTCTAATTTACCTTTTCATTTCCCAAATAGGTAAGTATCTTCAAGTTTTGGGAGCTTTTCTACCTACGCTTTAAGATTTTCACCTAAACATAACCTTACATTCAAACTTGTATACATTTACCGCCTTGAGCTGAATAAGCTTATAAAGGTCTTATTAAAAACCTTGAAAGTACAAAATGAATCTCTTTTAATAAATTTCAGATAGCGGTAGCCGTGCGACAATTCTAAAAGGTCGTAACTCTTTTAGGGAGCCTTAGGGTGTTTGTCATTTTACGATGGTCGCATAGACACGGCGTTTATCACCTCGGAGTCACGTACCGGCTGTCCCAGCATCACGTTAGCACCCCCTAATGAATTCTTGCCTTGTTTACAATAAACTGAATAGCTTTTATGAAGCCCATTCATTATACGTATCTACGGATTATGCGTGATGGCGTACCTGAGACGTGACGTTTTGGTGTTAGCGATGGCGTCTTGGGTCGATAAAAGTTGTTTTAATGATATCAGGCGCCGGTAAGTTATGGCTGGGGGACTGAATTTGTCACGCTTCTTGAACGAGCACTTGAGAATAAGGGTCCGAGTAA
Organism: Thaumatotibia leucotreta; assembly: GCA_025490895.1. Taxonomy (NCBI): domain Eukaryota; kingdom Metazoa; phylum Arthropoda; class Insecta; order Lepidoptera; family Tortricidae; genus Thaumatotibia; species Thaumatotibia leucotreta. The sequence continues at coordinate 42,181 of JALPQI010003451.1, forward strand.
TTTTAATAATGATCTGAATAGCAGCTCATGTTCATAAAAAGAAAATAATATTGTGAGAAAATAATCTTTTTTACTGGGATAAAACCTTTTTTATTTTATTTTCGAAGTTCTTTCAATAGTGGCTGATAAAGAATCATACCTTATCTTATGGTGTGAAGTTCTAATTTATACTCCGTTTGGTTAGGTATTAAAAAAAGGTAAACAATCTTGTATCTTTTTGAAAACTACGAGTAGAAAATAAGTTTTAGCAAATATACATAATATAACAAGGAAATACAGTGATTTACATTGTTTTGATTCATTAAGTACCTAGTTTGGATTATCAAATGCATTTTCATTAAAAAGATACTGCAAGATTGTTTACCTTTTTTGAATACCTAACCAAACAGAGTATAGTGTGATACATTTTTCTTTGTGTAGATAATAGAAATTGGTAAAAAAATATGTTTTACTTCATTCTGCATGATACGGAAAATTAGTCATAGTCATGGTTGTTAAATTAAAAGTGAATTATAATATTATCTTTAAGTTGCAGCCACGATAACAATCATATTTCCTTATTTTCAAACTCTGTCACAACTGTGTTTCGGTAAGAAAAACTAAAAAATCCTACGAACAGCATGGGAAGGGCTCCCACAAGATGGACCGATGACCTGCTAAAGATAGCTGGAAACTACTGGATGTGACTTACGCATGATCGATCGATCCTTTTGGCAGGTTTTGGGAGAGGCATGTGTCCAATTAAATAGTGGACATCTGTGGGATGTTAATAACATAAACGAATGCTCTCGTAAAGCTGCCCTGAGAGAGAAATGGTGACGTGTTGTGAAGCGGGTCACTCAAAAACCTGCATAATGACCACGTCCACTCTGACAGGAGTGTACCGATGAAGAAGAAGAAGAAGATCGGATGTTAATGACAACGTGAACAACAAAATCCGAATGTTGTTGCGGATATCCAAATAGTTGTATTAATATTAGTCCTCTATTCACGACCTCATACTTCTAAAATAAAATGAAACCTAGCCAACTAATCAACTCTCTCATAAAACAACTCAAATAAAGCTGTTAAAACAAAAACAAAAATGTTCGCCCAAGCTGAAATTTCAGATGGAAGTGGTAAATGTAGTTTAATTTCATATAATATTGTTAGTGGTATCGTTATATCAGGACGCCCGCGGGTAGATGTCAGTGTCTCGTTTCCTGTAATAATAATCGCTTACCGAGAGGAAGCGATTTATTTTAATGTAGCCTCTGTACCTATAGTCTGTAATTATCAGTGATCGGCACCATCCGTGACACTCTGTGTGGTTCCTATAGTAACTTTAAAATAAACTTTATTTATTACGTCACGTTTTTATTTCAAAAAATATGTTCGAGTGTGTGTAATACAAAAGTGTTAAATATAAAAAAATATCAGTAATGTCAGTATATTGTTTTAATACCGCCGTATGGCACGAGTGGTGCAGGGTGCTTAGACAAGTTGCCAATCGCTAGCGCTTAAACGTCAATCGTAAGCGAAATGTAGCTAACTGTCTTTGTCGCACTAATATGCAAGAGTGACGTAGAGGGAAAACTACGGTACGCTACCAAGCGCTAGCGATTGGCAACTTGGCTAAGCATCCTGGTCACTGATAATTATATTATGTCACGATGACGTTATACGATCTAATCATTTTCTTTTCTATTAAAGTGTCTGAGACGGTTGGAGTCAGAAATATAGTCAACAAAATCAAATAAATGCACGACAGACCTCTACGATTGGTGGCCAAAGTTTAGTACTGAGATATACTTTGGACAGAGAATGGTGGAAAGTGGATATACGAGTACTAAGGCGATCGCCAATCCGCTAGGGTATTACCTCCTAATACGTTATTCATAAGCGAAATGAGAGGTCCATGCCCACTTGCCCAGTAGTGGACCGAAAATGGCAAATGTGTGGATATGTCTTTAAACTGGTTCAGGCACGTCGCATGCTCGCCTTTTCCCTAAAGAGATAAGAATAACTACCTTATCAGAGCGTCACGCTGAGCTATCGCGTTCATTGTTGCATTGTTCCCTTCACGAACCTTGCAGCGTCTCGAAAATGTTTAGCATTTAAATATCTTTCTTGAAAGAACAATGGTATATATGACAATAGGGTTCGTACGCTGAGTAGCCCGTGACTGACATCGGAACTTAAAAGACTTGATATCATCATCATCATCATTATCATCATCATCATCTGATGATGGTGATCCATCATCATCATATCAGCCGAAAGACGTCCACTGCTGAACATAGGCCTCCCCCAAAGATTGCCACAATGACCGGTCTTGTGCCACCCGCATCCAGCGGACTTCTGCGACCTTCACCACGTCATCAGTCCACCTTGTGAGGGGCCTACCCACGCTGCGCCTTCCGGTACGTCGCCGCCTTGACTTGATATATTTGAAATGATCGATTGGAAAGAAATTTGACATACAGATAGTAATTTATTACTCACAACATACGCCTAGATTGAGTCAAGTATTCCCATAATATTATTTTAAGTTTGAAATAAAGATACGTATATATATAAAATGGATGTTCTAACCGGGATTTGACCTTGAGGCCATAATAACTTGATTTTTTCATAAATTTATGTTATATCTACCTATATATAAATATGTATGTTCATACGACACAATACAAAGTGAATAACAATAATTTTTGATGTAATATTGTATGATATTGCCTTTATTTTCATATATTGCCTTAAGAATTCTTTGCCAGACAGCATTGACTCAATAAAACACAAGAACATTAAACGGGCATTGAGACAGATATATATTTCTTAAACAATATATTTGAAGAGTGAAAAACGAATATAAAAAAGAACATTTTCTATTTCAGTCATCGCTATTTTTTAATAACTTATGTACAAAAGCATTTATGCAACTTACTCATCAAAAAAGATCAATGTGTTATGAATATAAATATTTTATATTTAATAAAAAATCAATAAAAAACTTAAATACCTTCGCAATCTATTACTATTTCAAATTTTATGAAACATTTCTCCTTACTTAATGAACCAGAACTGAACAGACGTAGTAATTCACTATCATGTAGTAAAATTGTGTACAACTTATAAAGGCAATATATTTTCTCATTCATCAGCAACCGGCTTCAAAATACATCGCAAATTACTGTCCTTTATCTGCCTCCATGGCCGTTGCTACGATACTCACCTCACACTCGATACCGTTACACATAATTAAGGACCCAGGAACTCGAACAGAAGTAGGTCACTTTTATACGTGTATTGTGCAATTATCCAACCGCGAGGGTAGTTAATTTGTGACAACCTACCGCCCGTATATAAATTTTGTTTTATTTTGGACACTGATAAAATGGGTGTGGAGCCAACGGCTGCGGCGGGGCGACCAATATTTTTCATTACTATGCTAATTCCATTCTCTCAATAAACGTGGGGCCACGCTGTGCCCGCAAAGAGGTTAGCTGTTTCACGAACGTTTTTACTGTGTCCACTCTAAAATTTGAATTCGCTTTTCGAGAGGTCGGCCGGTTAATTTGAAATGCAACGGGCCATTTTAGTTTTGTCCTCTCCACGACTTTAATGGCCGGTTCTAAATTCGTTATTGCTCAATGGGTTTTTCACAGTTTTTGATCGGAGCCATGAAACGGTCCAAATTGTGCAGAATTATTAAGCAAAATATATTTATTTTCTCTGTTATTAAATGATTAAGTATTTGCTTTAAATTAATAAAATATCTTCGGAATCTTACACAAATCGACCTAGACCCACGGTAAGCTACGATATATATAATTGATAGATACATATAGGTACTTAAATATATGGACAGCCACGACCAAGGAACAAATATTTGTGATAAATAAATACACAAACAATGCCCTCGCCGGGATTCGAACCCGGAACCTCCAGTTTCGTAGGCAGAGTCACTACAAACTAGGCTACGGAGGCCTAATTAATTAATTGATTTGAATACAAGCACAAAAAATTGGAATAATATACCCTTCATAAAATAATTATTAGTAAAACTTAGGTCTCTATTTTCCGAACATATTTTTGTGCTTGATCCAGACGCGATTCAAGCATTTGTTTCAACATTTTATAAATTTCCTTAAATGCTGGAGATAATTTATCAGTAAGTAGGTAAACTTTATTGTTAAGGCGATATAATTCGACTGTCTAAGCAATTTGAAGAAGAACGGCGCGCGGCAAGTTGATTGACGTACCTATATCGTGAAGTATTATGTAGGTAGCTAGACAGACTGAGGCCACGAGTTGTATTCTAGGTGTTTATAGGCGACAAAGACAACCAGATGTCTAAAGCAAATACACGTTAACAAACATTTCGACTAGCCCAAACGGGGCCAGCTTCTTTGTACAAACAAACAACCCTTTGCTCAAACGCTCTATATTGAATCGGAAAGGAGAATGGACAGCTGTTAAACGAAGCTTACACTATACAATCCTGTCTAAACGCTGTATCTAGAAACAGATTTCTCAATACCATTGTCGAAAACGGGGATTATCCGAACGTTCTAGACAATCGTAACAAACGAGCTTTGTACCTGCATCAGTAATATACACTCGTGGTCAAAGAATACCTACATGTCGAGTGTAATTTTTCATAGAAAATACTGCAAATGGGCAGATTTCAAAGACAGTTTTCAATTACTTTTTTACAGGATAGCTAGAATTCGTTTTTAACATCAGAATTAATGAGACTATACAAAAAAAATCAAATGATCGTTAGATAAATTGGTGCAGACAACAGTTTTTAGTGTTTTAAAAACCGCCAAAAATGTATGGAAAAAGGGGCTTTTTAATGATGACTTGCTATATTTACATCCACAGAGAGTTATCGGAAGACAAAACATGATTTTTGGACTCGATCAAAAAATCAGGGAAAGATGTTAAATCGGATTCCATTTATCTTTTAAACTATTTAAAAATCAATTTGAAATGAGTGTGCTTACAGTATTATTTATGAAAAATGATACCCGAATTGTATTCTTTGACCGAGTGTGTAGAATGGAATCGCGTGAAATGATTCAATAGATCAATATCTGTAGGTCGGTAGTGTCACGTACGGGCCCCGAGGCTTTTGGGTCCTTGAGTGTATTTGCTATACAACACGTGTTCTGCCTTTTGTCTTAAAACAATATTTCCTAATTCAATTTTTGTTAAATCGTGTTAACATTGCCCGGCTGAGGGCGGGACTATAAGAACGCAGGTCGAATACAAGTGGCAGTATTAGGAGGTTGTTTGAAGTTTTTCTAACAATATTGGACAGAAATGTGTTAGCGGAACTAAACGGATGTCCAATCGATAAACACGACAAACAATAATAAGTTTCGGTATGTATCTAGGAGGTAAACGAACTTACATTAAAACCAGTAGCCGTATGATGAGGTTGAAAGTAAAGGATACGTTAGGTTTTACTCGATACGCACTGCGCAGGTAATTTATTCTATCGCGATCGCACTGACATACTCCTACTTTACGTATCAAGTAAAACATAACGTTACCGATACTTGCTGTAGGCTTATGACGGTACCACTTCTAATCGTTTGTCGTCGTTGCCATCACGTTCTAACAGCTATGCTATTCTCTTATTCACACATTCGACGCTGCGTTCGTCAACGAGCTCGACGACGAGACAGCCTTCACTTCGACGTAGCGCGCAGCGCTGCGAAAAACGGTATTCACTAACGTAGAACTGCTCGTCGTCGAACTGTAGGCGGTAACTCACGCCGCATTCGTCGCCGAGCGCTACTGTCGTTTAAAGTGTATTAGTGAATACCATTTTTAGGCTCGACGCTGCCGCATCGCTGACACAGCGGTATTAGCAAGGCGGTTTCCTTAGTAAATAACACTGAAGTACGCAAAAGTGACGATTAGGTAGCACGATAAATGAACAAAACGGGACCATCATAAGCCACCTGGGCTCTATTTCTCGAAAGCTTGTAACTTGTAATACAACCGAAAGTCCTTATCTTATTAGGTAATGATGTTAAAAAGAAACTTCCACTTGAATGAAAAGTTACAAGCTTTTGAGAAACGGGCCTCTGATAGTATTGAAAGAGTTAAACAGCAAACAATGTTTTTTATTAATGTAAGAAATACTAAACCTTACTTTATATTTATAGTTGCCGATTTCTTAGAATGATCTTCGGACAGTAATAGAATAATCCTTATTAATATGAGGGTAAGACTCACCATTTTTCCGACGGTCTTAATAGGTACTCTTAATGTCATACGTATAAGGCTCTTTTCGAAACTGTCAAATATTCATTCTTAGAAATTGGCAAGTATAAAAACCAATGATTTGTATACACACATTAGCTTTTTGCTGCTCATCGTTTAAATAAAAGGTAGGTGTTTTTTATACTATTATTTATTTTGCGGATCTTCGAAACTGTTTGGATGAAATTTGTCTTATATTATTCGATGACAAAGCTGGCACTCTGTATATTATCCAGAGCACAGCTTGGTCGCTCACTATATAATATAATGGCATACTCGTAAATGTATTTGTATAATGATCATCAACAATTTATACAATCTTAAGAAAAAATATGAAGAGTTCTCTGCATTGAATAAAACATAAAAAGGTTTTCATAGAATTTGTGAAGAGGTTTACCTTGCGCTGTGAAATTACTGTAATTAGATTCTTGTTCCATAATATATATTGCTCTTGTTTTAATTGGAGACAAAGTACTTCGAGGTGTATTTGGATTTAAAAATATAATAATTAGAGAAACAATTTTGTCTATGAAATGAATTTGATTTACAATAAGTAGTTAGCCTCCGTAGCGTAGCCTAGTTGGGACGTTGGTAGTGACCCTGCCTACGAAGCTGGAGGTTCCGAGTTCGAATACCGGCGAGGGCATTATTTGTGTACTTATTTATCACAAATATTTTGTTCCTTGGTCATGGTTGTCTATGTACTTACGAACCTATATGTATTATCTATTATATTATACATAATGTATGTATACAAGTTTTAGGTTGTTTCAATACCTATGTAATTTTTATATTTCTAGTTCACAGTGCCGTAGTTTATAAATTATAATGCAATAATGTAACTGATTTGAAATATAAAATTAATAAATACATAAATAAATAAAAATATCGTCGCTTGTGTAAGATGTCCCAAGATATTTTATTTATTGAATAGTATGATAATACAACACATGTACATAAATGGCATACACAGCATATCACATTATCATCCTATATCAGTCCACTGCTAAACAAAAGCCCCAAATGGAATAGCATATTCAATTAATAGGTACTTATCTCATAATAATTGACTATCCTTTTGTATATTTGACTGTGAGCATCTATTTTTGACCTCTCATGTGTCGCTAACATTTTTTTCTAAATAGTCTTCACGTCACTGATCAGTGCTAAGACTCACAAAGGGTTTAATCTGAATTCTCTTATACAAATAAAAAACATTAATTTGAAATGATGTATGTTAGGAAAAGTGTTGCAAGTTGTTCGTAAACACATACCTTCTGAAAAGAAATATTTGCGAAATACGGGATTTCATTAAAATGCATTGATATCACATTACTAAAAAACATGAGGGTTTAAAAGTAATTGTAGAAAAATGAGATAAGAATGGTCAAAATTTAAATATTTATAAAAAATCTGAATAAAATTCAATGCATATTCAGATTTTAGCGTAGCATTTGAAATAAATACTCGATTTAGGATTAGGCAACCTCATGTTGTAAAATTATATTCGTTGGGGGATAAAAATAATATAAAAAAACAACGAATTTTAATTTCCACAATCACGTTTCAATTAATAGTGGTATTTGAAAGTTTGCTGTTACTAACTGGTGAGCATAACAGTTTTATAAAACTACGAAAAAGTGAAATAGGTACGATTTTGTGGCAATTATTTGCATGATACAGATTACATCAAGTATTCGCGTGATACTTCAACCTAAGCCTGATTTTCATTTCTTTTGAATGCTACCCTCGTCACAAACGCGAAGATCTCTTTCAAGGGACATTGCTTCTTATGTTCGCTAATCTGTACTTTTCTGAGCATCTGCTTTGAAATGTAATAAAAATCGGCTTACTAAGACACGTATGGGTTTCGAATACGAAAAGTAGTATAACGCAAAATCTTTTTGCCTCCGGAAAAAATGTGTTCACCAGCAATTTCGACGTCTTCGGCGAAGTAACTTGAACTCCGCAACGGTAAAGATAAACTTGGCGAGACGTGTTCTAAGAGTCACGTAAAGTAAACACGTTTGAACATGTTCGCAGTTTTATTTCACGTCGAGGTAAACACTTGAAAGATGAATTTTTCGCTCAACAAACAAAATTAAGTTTTTTAATATTTTCCCTTTTGAGTTGGGGTGTGATATGTTTTCGCTGTAAGCCGTAGAAATGTATACGTTTTATACCTTCTCTATATTTAAGTTACTTTATAGCTTTTATTGTTACCGAGTTGTTGACGAAGGTACACCTTGCGTTATTAAAATTATCCACTAAATCCAGAATGCCGTTATCACTAGTTTTATTTTGAATACCTATAAGATCCAAAAAGCCGTTGACAATTCCTAAAAATATTGCTTGTCATGAAAAACGTTGCATTTCAAATTATAACCTTTTGTTTTTTTAATTGTAATAGGTACATAATAGGCGTAGATATATATTTTTATTCAATAAAAAAAACTGTCAATAAAAAATAAAAATAAATTTCTATAATTACATTAATTACTTAAGAGTAGACTTAATCCTAATTTCTAGAATCTTAATCCTGATCCGAATTCCTAAAATGATAATAGAATCGAGAAGGTGGATTTTAAATGCTAAAAATGTACCTAAGTTACCACCGTGATGAGATTAAACTGCCACACATTTCGTAGTATTTTCTATTTGGTTTCAGCAATGATTAAAACTTTTTAGAGTTTAATAATTTTATTCTCGTAATGTACAATATTGAGCTCAAATGTCAGAAATAAAACAGAAATTTGCCGCGATCAACTGCCATACTATAATGACACAACATGTTATCATATGACCTACGAATGATATATGAGACAGTGCTACTATGACAATTATAGCTGAGATCGTAGATCATCTACCACAGGCTCCGCATAGTCTACGTATTTGGGTCATTGTCAGATTTAGGTTATCGTCTTTTCGGTGGACACACCGAAAGTTAAGGAATTCCTGTACTAATTTTGGGATAAAACAATTAACGGTACAACTAGGTTTCTCGGTCTATAGCCCCATGCAATCAAATCGTAACATAGATTTATATAAGCTGTTAACTTTTGACCACCGAGTGGACAACTTTTGTTTTTCGAACTGACAATAACCCATTTATGTATTTACGAAGATACATAATGAATGCAATCACAATTTGAAATGGGTTTCAGTGTCTTGAATTAATGTCGCGTCATCATTTTGTGAGCATTCAACATCATCATCATATCAGCCAACAGAAGTTCACTGCTGAACATAGGCCCAAAGATTGCCATAATGACCGGTCCTACGCTACCCACATCCAGCTAAAACGACTGCAATCTTCACCAGGTCAGCAGTCCACTTCGTGGGGCCTACCCACGCTGTATCTTCCAGTACGTGGCCGCCACTCGAGAGCTAATACTCACAAACCTTGAGCTAAGCGTGGAATTCGATCAATTGGAGGGTTCAAGCAAAGAACATGTTGTCCTTAAGAAATTCAGGCTAATATTGCACGTGTTTTGATCTGAAATTTATATTCGCTTTTCGTAGACATTCAAATATTTCTATGAGTATTTATATAAGACTGTGCAATGATTTCTTTTAATTCCTCGACGGTTGCACGTGAGCAAAGGCCGATCCTATAAAGTTCTATGATTTCCTTGTTTTCAAGAACCACTGCCCATAATTAGTTGAGTAAATCTTGGCAAGGAGTTGCATTTATATTTATTTAATATTATTTAATTCCGCGTGGTGACAGCAGTAAGAATACATTTGTCACCACCCCAACTCTTCCCGTGGGTGTCATAAGAGTCAATAAAGGGATCGAAGTGTCACTGACCATTCATCTATTAAGGATTGATGACGGACAGAGACACATTACTGCGATCCCCAACGCGGTTGCCAAGCATGGTGATTATGGGTATTACCTCCTGATGCGTTCAGTTAGCCACTGCTGGACGTAGGCCTCTCCCGCTAACTGAACGCACGCCATCCAGCTCATCCAGGTCCACTGACCTGGATGGCTGATGAAGTGTGATGTGAGTATTATTTTATTTGTTATTTAGTCTATCAAGTGATCTATGGCTAAGATTCAGCGACGGGAAGACGTGACGGGTCCCTCATCACTCAAGAGGACACTAGAGTTCCGCCCGGATATTATTCGTTGACCGATTTTCTATAGTAATATACTAAAATAACTAGTAGGAAGGTAAGGAATATGAAACTATGAAGGTTACTTTCTTGGAATCGGAAAAATGGGAAGGCGCAGCGTGAATTATCGAATATGTAATAGAACATTATCTATTATATGTAAAACAAAGTTACGGTGAGTTTTTTGCTAGATACCTAGATTTGTTAATAAGTACCTGTTTCATCATTGACTGCAAATTACATTTCCTTGTAGGATTTCATGTCGAACTACATTAGTTGTTGGTTCCGCATCTTTGTCAACTGCCTTGACAAACGCTGCCGACGTGAAGTTCCCACCACTTGGTGGACTGATGACCGATGACCTGGTGAAGGTCGCAGGAGTTCGCTGGATAAAGTTGATTAAATTAAATGATGGGGACCGGTTATTGTGGCAATCTTTGGGGGAGGTCTATGTTCAGCAGTGGACGTCTTTCGGCTGATAAATATCGATTCTCATATAAATTCGAAAGATCATGTAGGAGAAGTTGCAAGAAAACTAAGTTAATTTACAGATACACTACACGACTTTAAAAATGCATTGACCTTAAAACTGCTACCTGCATATACTATGCATATGCAGAAGCTTGGCTTTTTATGCAGTTCCTCTGTGGGGGAAGTAGTTCACACGCCATTGGCAGTCAAAGTAATATGAAAACTGCAACAAAATGACATACGCAATAGGGTGGATCGAATAATTTTTTTTTCGATTTTCAAAATGGGCTAGTCCTAAATCGATGCTCCATAATAAAGTAAATGAAAAACATTATGGTCAATTCTTAATATTCGTACATCTTGTACTGCCCCAAGACCACTGAAAATATGAAAATTATAGACAGATCTAAGTCGGTGTTTAAGGCCATTAAAAGAAAATAAAAATATTCAAATCATCTATTTATTATTAAAAAAGATACAAATAATCTAGTAGTACACATTTCTTGCAATTAACATGACTTTTTATCTTAGAAAATACGTTGGAAAATTGACAAAATTTCGCACGCTTACATTAGTTTGTAATCTCTCTTTGTGTTAAATACCGGCATTATTTTCCGCGATTCTAGCCTAGTCTTTATAACTATTATCAGACGCAGACTACAACTATACACCAGAATTATAGTTATCTTTGCCAAAATGTGGCCCACAGATTACAATATGGTTGATGTTTGACAGGCTTGGGGCAGTATTAAAACTAAGAAATTTTAAAAAATACGTTAATTTCCTTTTAAAGTAATAAGCAGAGCATCTACTTTTCACTAGCCCATTACGTTTGAAATAAAATAAAAAAAACTCATACAACCGCGATCCACCCTAATACGCAATGAATGGGAACTGTGAAATTCTAATATATCCCAAAGCTAGGTACATCGTCACGTGATATGCCGCATCAGGTTAATACCGTATCACAATAGACTGTTAGCTAGTGTTCATCGTATTTAGACTTGAGTATGAGTAGGTACTACACAACAAATACAAATAATCGTCGTTGACAATGCCATTGCTTACTACATTTATGATCAAATTTGTGAAAAAAGACTAAATATGACATGTACAAATACAAAATGTGTAAATCTAGCTTTATCTCATTAGTGTAATTCATGAGTAGGGTTTTAATAATATTCCTTTAATTATGGCAAATTATTTTTTTTTATTACCTGAAACGAGTGTTTAATCTCTAATGTAAGTAAGTATTGCCTTTAGATTGCGGACCGCACCATGTTGTATACAAAAAAATGTAATGGTGCGGCTCCACTGACGCGGAGCGGAGCGGAGCTGTGGGAGCTCGGCTAATGAGACCACATCACAGTGTTTCGAATTTTGAATTTGAAGAATGTAATTGGTCAATTTTGCACACCTCCGCTCCGCTCCGCTACGCGTCAGTGGACCCGCACCCTTATTTACCATATTAGGTAATTTGAGTTTTGTTACTTCATAGCGTAGATAATAATGACTGAACTTAATTCAGCAATTGATAGCGGTTATGATTGTCTGACACTGAATTATGGAAAAGCAATTAACATTCTCGCAGAATCCTTTAGAAGTTTGTCAAGTTAGAGTAATGGGTCCTGTGTAATAATAAAATCATACAACCAAGAGATAATTAATTACAAAAAAAAACAATATGTATCTTGAAATGCAGTGTTATTCACGATAAGAATTGAAATGTACTTCGATTATTTGTTGTTTCTCAAATGAACGTGTCAATTCCTTAGTTTCAGATAATACCTCATAAATTATTCTCCATATATTTCTTGTTTATCATAAAAAAATATTACGAGCACACTGATTATTCAAATGAACAAACGGACCACATCCATGTTTATGTAACTATGTACACATCATTATTAATCCCATACAAATAATTCCGCCCAAGGCCGGAAATAATGAATCATCGACAAACAGTGCCTTGCGGACAGGAAGTGTTGAAAATATCCCATTATGTTGGACTCCCGTCACACAAACGGGATCGACGTCTTACTTGTTCCAAAGATATTTGAACCTTCTACGCTGTATACTCCGTTTGAATTTAGAATACCCTTCGGGTCCGATAAAGAGACGTCGGGCTTACAATCACTGGTGACACATGATAAAGCAGGACAGCAGTATTACCTTCGTGTGTTCCAAAGGCTTTTATAAGATCAAACGGAGTGTAGTTAGATTTCAAATCTATACAGTCGTGATCAGCCGTGGGCAAAGACCTTAAGAATAGCAAAGAATGAAAAACTTTTGGATACGCGATATAAACCGCTATGGTCTTAATTGCCGCTATAATATATACCAATTGTCCCTTACCAATTTGAAATAAAACAATTCTGTTAAACGATGTCTCTGAAATGTACGAATAATCTTTTAATGTGTGATTTCGTCAATTATTTCCTGTCATACTATTAAATTCTAAAACTTTACACACAACATCTCAATTAATATTATCTTATTTTTCAGCAAAAATCTCTATGTTCCTATGTGACATTAACCTACTCTATTTGATCGTATAATGTTTTCATTTTTATCTGCCCTCAACAAGGAGTCATTTGAGGGTCGATTTTGTTTCACTTCATCAGCCTATGATAGTCCACTGCTGGACGTAGGCTTCTCCTATTAAATAAATACAAATACAAATACAAATCATTTATTCGTGGCAAATATAACAAGCATGACAGGACAAGACAAAACAGACAGATTCAGCACTTAATATTATACCACGAAATGGACTCGCCTCAGCATAATGTCGACCCGAAAGCCAACGCTGATCTTCCTATTCTATCAATCTTAACTATGCGTACAGACGCATTAGGAGGTAAATGCCCATAATCGCCACGCTGGGCAAGCGGATTGGCGATCGCAGTAATGTGTCCACTATGATGACGCTGCTGCCCATCATCAATCTTGTAAAATGGTCAGTGACACTTCAATCCCTTAGTCGACTCTTACGACACCCGCAGGAGGAGTTGGGAGATTTTGTTTATATTTAGTTTAATACCTAAAACGTCACACTATAGTTACTAACACGCTATAGAAGCTTAAAATCATCGCGTATATACATTTGTTGTCTGTCTTCATCCCACTTAAGAAATATTCATCTTCTCTTTTCCACGCTTCATATCTGTATAAGCTTTACAGTACCTTCATGAGTATCGAGGTGTTTAATAGAATATGAAATCTTACTATTGTATACAAGGTTCAAATTCCAATGACTGGCTAGCTGTCTAACTCCGTCCCTACGATGTAGTTCTACATCATTCAGCACCTTCCGCCGGATATGAGTCCTGTGTCGTCAACGCCGTAATGGTCTCGCAAGACGTTCGAGGTTTTTTAGACAACAATGGCCATTAATCATACCGATCTAGACAAATAAATATGACGGCAAACGCCAAAATCAAAACGGGATGATTTTTACAGGAACAGGTATAAGTTAAAAGGAATTATCAGTTTCAATAAATTTCCGAGTATTTGTAACAGATATTGGAATAGATAAAAGAAATACGATTGACGAAATTAGTACATTACGACGAAAGTGCGAAAAAACATGAAATTCGAAACGAGTGGCGATGTTTCAAAACACGACCTATAGGGAGTGTTTTAAATCGACACGAGTTACGAATTTCGTTTTGGCACGTGTCTCGTACGACGTTTTTTAGTGCAGATAGCCCTCCGAAGTTTTGGACTTGACGTAAATTAACACACTTCTCGCACTAGAGCCTAAAAAAGCCACCATCTGTACTGAAAATGGAGTCTTTAGTTATGCGGTTCGGAGCTCGAATTTGTATTTCTTGTTGCAATTGTTCGTTCGCAAATGTTCTTCAAGCTAAACGTATAGACTGTTGGTGAAAATTGTACTCATCTTTCGTCTTTTCTTACTACTTCAACCTTAAAAAATCGGCTAATTCATTAAAAACTTTGTGTTTGGTTTGAATTTGAGTTTGAGGTACCTATATAAGTACCTATATAAAAAGTACTGGAAATGTTAAAAGTATGCAAAAAGTCTAAAAAAAAGAGAAAAAAAAAATATTTTTGTGGTGTGTTTGACATTAGGTCTCATAATAATTTTTGTTTGTTTTGATGTCTGGAATGCATAATTAAAATCTTTTGACGATGATTATCAGAATATTGTAAGTTTAGAAGATAATTAGGAATTTTATTTTTACAAATAAGTATACAGGGCGCGCCCGGGCGCGAGCATTCCAAAAGATTTTAAGTATGCATTCTAGATATCAAAATAAACAAAAATGACTATGAGACCTAATGTCAAATACCACCAAAAAAAAATTTTTTTTTTCTCTTTTATTTTAGGCTTGTTGTATACTTTTTGACATTTCCAGTACTTTTTATCACAACAACAATTTGTTAAAATTATTTATTTTAACCCTTAATTCGATACCGGGTAAAATACTAGACATCCAAAATACAAAAATCTACACAAGAAACCAAAGCACTGAAGCGAAAACTTAGCAGTGTAAGTGTATTGCATAATGATTATCATTCTGGAAAAAAATGTGACAAGCCAACAGAAACGCTAGTTTGTCATAAATCGCCGCCAAGATACCTAATTGGGAAGGACACGTCGCCCGGCCTAACGTTAACAATTTTTTTTTTCGTAATTTTGTATGATAAGGTATTGTTTAATGTACACATCTATTTAACTAAATACTTGAAGTACATATTTCTGTCTACTTGAAACTTCTAACACAGTTCATCAATGAGTTTATTACTTGCAAAGTAGAATGTCTAGTATTTTTCCCGTTGGCAACTACGCCATGTTTTATGTTGTTATTGCTATGTCCAGTATTTTTCCCGTTGCCAATGATACGGTGTTTTAACTATGTCCAGTATTTTTCTCGTTGCCAATGTTGCCGTGCTTCATCAACACATTATAATTTCTAGTAAAACCACTCAAATTAAATGAAAATGGGACACTTTTTATGTAAAAACCAGTACTAAGTGACCTGCAATAACATCTATATCATAATATTGCTATAATGGCCATTTTTTTACATATTACTCATAACGACGTAGGTACTAATAACGAAATAGATCTTCGCACTCAGTGAGCTCTTGCTGCCCAATATATCAAAAAAATATGAATATATTTATATATAATTTTATGTAATGTATTTCTAATAAAGCTGTGTGATTTCAAGTCCAAAAAAAGTTTCCTAGATGCCGAAAACTCAGACGAGGAAGATGCTGCACAGCAGTACAGAAAACAGCATATTTTCAGTGACTCCCAGTATTGATTTTTCATTGGAGCGACTTAATTTACTCGGAGAAGAGTCCAACAAACATGTAAACAAAAGTCAATCTGAAAAAAGTTTTGTTTCCCGTATGATAAGGACATCATTAGGACATCGCTGTTGATGATCAGCCAAGTAAACTAAGCCGCTCTAAATCCATTGATTTTACTAAATTGTGAACCTAAATCGTAGAACCTGTGAACTACAAATGGAAAAAAGATACACTGAAATCAAAGGCTGACATAGAACCAGGTGAATTTATATTTACCAATTATAAAAACTTATATTATTCTATGTCAGCCTTGAATTTCAGTGTCCCTTTTTTTTCATTTGTAGTCCACAGGTTCTAAGATATTACTACTTACTTATTTAAATTATAAGTTTTTTAATGAGGATTTTGACATAAAATATCTTGTCTCATATAATATATGTAAAAAAAATAAAAAATATAATAAACTAAATTAACCGTACAATTGGCAATGGCAAAAATACTGGACGTTCAAGCCCAATACCTATTCACTGCATAGTTGGTAACGTGCAACATCTAATTTCTAATTTTAATTTTCTGATATTTTTTATTTTAGAATAATGGGAGGTACTTCTTTGATGGGCGATAAAGGATTATGGCATAGAAGTTATGAAAGTTATAGAAATAATGGGGTGTCCGCACCTGAGGTACCAGATTGGAGAATAATCGGAGGTACCTCTGCAACAGGCAGTGGTACTCCGTTAGAGGGGAAGGGTAGATCTGGTTTAGATGGATGAAGCTAGGGTACTCCGTTTATGAAGATTAGAAAATATGATTTTATTTCCTTGTTTTAATTATATCAACCGCAGCAAAAAGTTTAATCCTACCAAAAAAATCATAAATTAAAAGCGTGTTTATTATCAACTCAGTGTTTATTATCCAGTCAGTCAGTATCAGTCATAGGAAAGTACCTAAATAAGTATAAACTATAGTTTTATGTATTTTTTCAAAAAAAGTGTCGTTGTCGATTTAAGGGTTAACTTTTTTTTTACGGACAAGTTATTTCGAAGTTAATTCCCATTTTTTGATTGCCAGGCAAAAGGTGTGGTAATATAAAAACACATTGTGGTAGAATTGTAATCAAAAAGAAGTTTTATGACGAGTTACGTCGAAAAACTTATTTCGAAAAAAAGGTTGATTATCTCTGAAACCAAGCAGAATCCATGAAATTTTATGCAACATTAAAGACTCTAAATATGGTCAGGAATTGAGCATTAAAATCTTTTGGAATTGTCGCGAGCATTCTGTATGTGCCATACCTACTTAAACAACTGTGTTTATTTCTTTAGTGTCCGTCTTCTTGCTTTCTTATCTCATGACACATTGATCCCAGAGGAAACATGCTTAGATCTTTTTTGTAGAGAATTTTATGTAGATTACTTATGTACTAGAACGTTTTTTGCTATAAGCCACGGTTTAAGAGTTATTTACGAAAAAATAAAAATGAGGACCTTTACACCCCCCTCCCCCCGTTAGCTCCACCCCTAAACACCAGTACTTTTAGTATGTGGTTTAAAACACCATTCCCTACAACTATGCCAAAATTCGCTTATACACGAGTTTTTTCCTCTGAGTTTCCTTCGTTTGGTGTACTATTAATCCTAACTTGTGTCACAAAAATATCAGTATTTTTCAAGTAGAACACTATTTTAATTTTGTTATCACTGGCAAACATGTAGGTATTACGCTGATCAAAATCAAGCAAATGACTCACCTTACTTAGCGATGGGCAGCCAATAAAGATTGTACATATTATGAAGGGTCCACGAAAATCACATTTCTAGTCAATTCAAATTCAGAAAGAAAATCAAGTTTACTGATAATAGATTATGGTGCAAATTTGCCCTGACTTTTAGAAGAACTAAACATGTTCTTTCCGTAGCCCCTTCATATAATTAAACTTAGGTGCACTGTGAATTCAGAAACATACATAGATAAAACGCTTGTGATAAGTATAGTTTTTCACAACTTAACCTACATGCTAAATTGCTCATACATATATCTGCTGGATTTGTAGTCAGCCAAATATCAGAGGCCCATTTCTCGAAAGCTTGTAACACAAGCGGAAGTCCTTATCTGATTAATAGTGTCAAAAAGAGACTTCCACTTGTATTACAAGTTACAAGCTCTTGAGAAATGGGCCCCTGGTATACTATTTTTCGACTGTATTTCTAAGTCAAAAAGCGGTAGATCCCATTTCTGGCTGACTTTCCCTAGTGCAACTGTAACTAATTACAGAACTTAATAATAACTTTTGTAACTATAAATAAATAAGGACGTTTACCTGAAGTGAAGCCTATTTCATAATTTAATCCAAACTGACAATCTATTAATTTAATTTAAATAAATTGACAAACAACTCAAAATGTTCATTCAGATGAATGACTTCTATTTTTGACAGAAGGCATCAATTTCAGTGGCACGCTAAGGGAATTAAACCCTTTACCCCGTCAATATTATACGCAATGCTAACCTTGTGACTCAGACCATACTGCCATTCCTCTCATTCTTCAGTAGTATTTACAAGAGTGAGGGAGACAGCGTTATAGATTCAGACACAAGTTGATTTTGTGGATAATATAATTGATATCCCTGACAAAAACATGCCTCGTCCAAGCTCTATTATGAACTTGTCAAGGCAATTCAATGGCTGAAACACAAAGAGATATGCGCTACCAAATAATACTTGTAAATTGAAAGGAGGATACAATTATTAAATGATCAATCGTAGAAATAGAATGGATAGACGGGTTATGAGGGGTAAAGTAAAGAGGGGGAGGAGGTGAATTGGTGAAAATTTATCAGCATCCTTTAATGAAATCGGTTTTGTCAAGCAGTTTTGATCGAAAGTTGATAAACGTTCAAAATGAGAGAGCTGGACTAAATGAGTTTTCCAAGATACGCGGCAAACCCAGATTTTATTCACAAAAAAAAATTTGTTCATGTAGTGAAAAAGGCTTATTTCATGCTAAAACAAAAACAAGCCCTGTTTTAAGTGTTGTAAATAAATAAGTAACTAATTAATTAGAACATGTCTCCACACATATTTAAATATTTATTAAACGGGTTACTCACGTAATTTAAGTTGATAATTGCTTGACATGTTTCGATCCATTTAGAGGATCCTCATCATGGAGTACCCGCGACCAAAGCCCGACGTGTACTATGGGCTTGCGCTTTGCTAGAGCGGGTGCTGGCCGCGGGCAGCGCTGGCGGGGGCGGCGAAGGAGGAGAACTACCCTCATTGTCACTTTTGTCGAAAAGCGGGTTGCACACAACACTCACTACGTCACTAGGTAATAAGGGCTCGTCTAAATTTAAAATTAAATCCAGTTCCGGGGAAAAACTGTAAAGATACCCTTTAGTTTTGAACATAAGTTGCATAACTTATTTATGTATAACTGTGTCAATGGCGAAAAATGTACGAGTGGGTATCGCGGATTGTTCATAATTACGAGTATTATGGGCAGGTTTTACAAAAAGAGATGTATCTTTTTACTCTAGATATTATTACTGTTTATACGTTCCTCTGTTACAATAAACCCAGGCTCCTATTCGAGTTATCCAACCAACAAAACAGCGCGAACGGCAAGGTTGTATCGTACTATATCGGGCATAAACAACAACTTTTTTGAACAGCAAACAGCACTCTAGAGTTTTAAGTAAATACTAGTGAACAAAGGAAACTCAAAGTAACGGCGGTAACAAATTGGCAGGTTTCTTGCTGCGGTTGAGATAAAAAATACATGGGTAGATTTAGAAGAGGTTATTTTGAGAACATTGCAGATTTAGGCACATTTTGATATTTTAAAATTTTGGATTGTGCAGTGTGCACCTTTCTAACTTATGATCCATGGGTCCAAAACATTTTTTTTCAGCGCAAGTAAAGTTTCAAAACAAATTGTTTTGAAGATTAGCAAAGTGAGAGTAGAATTTTTTTAAATATTTGCTTAATGGTTGAACAGACATTGTAGGTTTTTTTTAGTACTATATATAATGAATTCATTATCAAGCGAATAAATTTTATTGTTGTAGTATTCAGTAAAATTCCGCCGAGATTTTACTGAATAAAATAATTAAACTCGTCACTACCAACTAAGATACGGAAGCTGGAAAAATATAAAGAGTTATATAGCATAAAGCTACAGCTATTTACACTGCAGAATTTACTACCTATTACAGTTTCATCATCATCATCAACATTTCAGCTACCTATTTGTCGCGATCTGCGGAACATAGGCTTTCTTCTAGTATACAGATAGGCCTTTTATCCCGGTCCTGAATCCACAAGTGTCCCGCAATCTTGTATAGTCTACCCAATGATCTAACGGAAGCCAAGAGTCTCTTTAAAATAAATAGGCCACCAATCTGTTAAAACTTTAGTCCACCTTCTGTCACTCTGTCCGGCAACATGTCCTGACCAGTTTGCCTACTACGTACAGTTTGTTTTAATCCAACTCCCACTTAACCGGATTATAATGTCACGATAAAGGCTATTTCCGTTATCTAACCCTCAACAAACAGTATACATGAGCTGATTTTGAATATATCCCCGTTGTATGTCCCGGGACCACTTAATCTTTCCGGGGACTCAGTGTTTCGTTAAGGCTTTATTTATATTACAACGACGTGAAGACGGTGAAGCGAAATGGTAGTTTTACCTGGACATAAGGCTGTGGCCAGAGGTTCGCGGAAATCTGTAAATATAAAAGATATTATAAAGACGATCCTGAAAATATTACATAATAGTTAACAAAATTCAAACAAATACAGTATAGTTACTACTACACATTGTTCATCTCCTAGCAAGTAAAATGATTACCTGTATCGGGAGATCGTGAGCGTCCGTATGATACCTTCCTATTCTGTCTTAGAGCACTTTGTTTTTTTGTTGATATTAAATTTGTTCTAACAAAAATCTTTGTGAGAGTATACCTAGAGGTAATCAATCGATTGAACCAATTATAATATAGGTACGCCATAGGTAGATATATATTTTTAAATAACCTCAAAATATTGACGTAAATTAATACATAATGTTTTCGTACGTTTTATAGCTAATATGTCAAATACAAATTCATTAAGCATTTTTTAGAAAAAACTTTGGAATAGATCAATATTTAAAAATGTTTTATAGGTACTCTTTACGTAGTTCTCAATATTTCGTGTAATTTACCAACATCGTATTTTTAATTTACTACATTAACAAAGATTTCTTGTAGCGAAGAACGAAAATAGAACTGTTCTTTTGTATTAAAAAAACCGGTATACGATCCCTGATCACCACATCCGAATCTTACAAGTGTGATTATTCGTATTAATGTTTGCATAAATTAATTGTGCTTTAATAATTTAAGGCTAAACATTAGGGTGGAGCGAATTCCAAAATTTTCGAATTTAATATTGGAACCCCGCTCAAACGATGTCTTATTTTTTATTATATACTGGAAAAATAATTAAAAAAATCTAGGTACATACTTTTAGCCCTCTACTTAGCGATTTATAACGGTATTGTAGGTATATTTTTTAAATTTAATTTTTTTTATATTTTCTTTTCAGAACCAAATCTATTAATTAAATACACTTTTTGTAATAGATCTAATCAATTCCTGTGATAATTTTTGTTTATAAGATGTTTTTTTATGACACGGTAAAAATACGTAAATTGGATTTTTGTCGAAAAACCCCTGGATCGAATATATTGTACAAAAATCAATGTTTTCAACTTGTAACACGATTGCGAAAACTATTGCGAATTCGATTAGATAATAAAAATAATACCAGTTAAAGCAAATATATGCTTAAAAAGACACATAAATAGGGCCCGAAAAGGGCGTAAGCGACGCCGTCAGCCGACCTTCCATGCTTATTTTAACTCGTAATTTAAGATTTTTATGCACATATATGATATTTTTTGTAATAGGAAATATCGTTTCTATAACACTAGTATGTCAAAAAAATATATATCATATAATTTTTTTTCACCGTAGCATTTTCCTTGTCGTGCATGAAATTGCTGTTTTAATTGAAATTGGTATTATATTATTTCATGAATATTGGATAAAAACCACTGAAATGATGATAATTTCTAAAGTAATACTTATTTAGTATTGTTTATTTTAAATAAAATCTGTAAATATTACTGAAATAGTATATTTAATTACTTCATGAAAATTGGATTTCTTATATTTCTTGGGTGGCTGGTAGAGGGCTAAAAGTACCTTTTATTTTAATACTGGATATAACCATTTTAATCTCCATGACATTATGCAACTTTTTGAACCGGTTCCAAATTGAATATCGCGAAAAAAAATTTTCCCATACAACCACGCTCCACCCTACTAAACATGGAATCGCTATAAACAAACACCAGCCTTACATTGAAATTACCATATCGGGTAAAAGATTAATTTCGCTTTTGCCCCAGTCTCCCGCGATAAGTAATAGTGCATTATATGTTATAATACGATGCGTGTTACAAGCTTTATCAATAACATTTTACTTATACGATTGTTATATTATATGTGTAGCCCTATTGTGGACAAACTAATAATAATTTTTAGATTTTATTCAGCTAACGGATTTATCTATGAGCTTGCCAATAACATAATGAATAAATAAAATATGAATATTAATTAATAATGCTAAAAATATTTAAGCCTAAACTTGATAGAAGAAAAGTTGTATTTTACAGTTCACTAGATAGTAGTGATAAAAATTAATATAAATATATTTGCTACGCCCATCAGGGTTCATGTTACACATGTTGTTTATGAGTGCAATTTAATAAATGATAAATAAATAAATAATTTAAAAATAAATGCATGTAAATAATTTGTGGAGCTATAGTGAGCACTGAGCACCTCGTTAATTTGGTCACAGTGAGAATTTAGGTCTCGTCTCTTCTGTGGACATTGCAGGAGTGAATGTACAAAGCCTAATTTTCGATCGATTCGATCTTAGCATTAACGTCATAATATTTGGAGATGAAAAATATACATTATGTGACTGAAATTATTGGAATATCAGCCGCTATTTACCTGCATTTTAAGACTTTCGGAGGCTTAACTAAACAACCAAGTTATCATTTGCAAATCGGGACATAATAAACAAAAAACTTATTAAGTTTCATGAAAACAATAATTGCACTAAGCCGGTAAGCAAACGCTCGCCCGCGTTCGATGCAATATTAGCAACTATACCGCATCAAAAGGGCTTATAAACATCAAAATCATGAAGGACACACGTCATTTCAGAATGTCCTGGCAGAGTAACGGAGTGCAGCGGGAGATTAGCCAATTTGACAGCAATTACAGCCGATCAGAACATGATTTGTGTATGCGTGAGTTTTGAGTGGCGAGCGACTCACTGTTGACGACAAACGGGTCTTCATCACGTCAACTTATGTTTAATATTATCCTAATATTTCGAGCATGACATTTCACCCGTGGTCATCACTTCTAGACTAGGGTTGTCAGGATGCCGAGTGCGGGTAGTTCGCAAAACCCGCGCAGCTAGAAGGTGTTGATACATTTTCTCGACCACGGGTGTAACGTCATGTGCGAAATATCAGGATAATACTAAGCGTAAGTTTCTGCAATTTGGACCCGTTTGTGGTTAAAATATGGCTGATAATCGTAAAAAATTTAATCAATATAATATAATATTCATTATTGTAAGCAAATAAATAAAAAGATATACGAGTATAATACCAACATTTCATTGGCTTCGGAGAGACGGCAGAAACAATACATTTGTCACCACCACATCTCTTCCCGTGGCTGTCGTAAGAGTCGACTAGAAGTGTCACTTACCATAATTTGATATCGTATCTCAGCAGTTCCGATTTTGTACCGACATACTTATGCCTTTGCTTAGAGTATTTACAGGTTTTAAATACAATCAGTTTCGGTGTCTGCTGACGTCACATTGTATATTCATTATTTATTGTTAAAGTAACAGAAAATATTCATATAACATTTATCAGACATATATTCAACGAATATCGAAGGTTCATAATATGATCCATTTATCCGTCGGCTACAGAACCCTAAAAATGGAAATATCCTATTTTACTGGCCGTTTTCGCTCTCCGCTGCGTACTCGAGCCGCGCCGCCATTTCCGAGCGATTGATTGACCATCCCATCCTGTAGCCGGTGATTTCGTGCATATACTGTAATTTGGTTCTCCAAAATCAACGTCTGTAATTATGGTATAGCATGCAGTGCGCTTAGAAATATGACTTTAGTTTATTACGACGTGATAAGAATGAAATAGATTGTATAAAAATCAGGGTATCTTATGATTGTCCCGTTTTTACCGTTTTTAGTGTTGCGAATAACTTTTACAATTGCTCTCTTTTTCTTGACAACACCGAAAAATGATAAATACGGAACCATAATATGCCTATATTCATTGTATTTCAACAATTTTTTTTAAATATTTATTTATGTGATTTATGTGACAAAGATATAACTTTTTCGGAATACTTTGATAAAACGCGTTTTATCAAAGTATTCCGAAAAAGTTACCTACTAAACATTAAAAAAACCTGCAGTAGGTACCTACATAGGGTGTACTTAGTTTCTAACACCATTTCAGCCGAAACGTTCAAACAACAAAACCCACATCGGTGACAGAGTTACAGCTCTTCGACTTTCGATTATTTTTGTTAAAAAGAACGATGACGTACCGAAATCTTCAATATCCTGAACTACAAACTTGAATTATAAATATTAGATGTCATATACCAAAGAAAAACGACCAAGATTACCTATGTCCGAGGTGGAGATCGAACCAACGTACTCAGCTTTCGCGGCTTTGGTATATGACATCTAATATTTATAATTTATATAGTATTAAGTAGTGTGACTACTGGAGAAAAATTAAAAAAAAGTACAAATCAAAATATTTAGTTAATAAATAATTTGATTTGTGCTTTCACAATACGTTCTACAAACTTGAAAATATTTAATAAATCCGGTTAACACATGTAAGGTGGAACTACTAGTTACCGACGCTGTGCCAATACTCGTCATTATAGCTTGAGTTGCCATCGATAAGATAAAGTCGACTATTATGGCATTTAAACGATGACTACTTAATGTATGCTTCATATCCCAACTTTGAAATAATTAATTTATATCTAAATTCTTTGCATAATTTTAAGACAGGCTGACGTTTATTAGGACTGAGTGTTAATATTTCCAATGTCCCAATATGCGACATTGAAACTTGTACTGAAGTGACAACTATTGGGACTCTGTCAGCAAAAGCATCTGACGCTTACTCATACAATGCAGTTGGCTAGAGAACTTGTAATTTTGAGAAATTTTGATATTGTCACCATATAAAATAAATACGAATTAAACAAAACTAACAAACTCCTCTCCCAAAAGACATGACAATAATTTATGTAGATTTATATATTATGAGCAGAATATCGTAATTCCAATAAATATTCTCTGTTGAAATGTTGCGCACTAGTACTTCCACCTTAACTACTACAAACTGAAAACTTTCAAAACGGGATGACATGCTGATTTTAAGCAAGTTAGTGCTAGTCCGCTATAATCGTGGCGCAGGAGAGAAGCATCGTTTTTTTGCTAGCCTTTGTACGACGCCGGACATGGGACTTTAAATGGAATTGCATTGGTAGTTTCAGTTTCAATTTGTAGCTTATGATAATTATGCAGTGTTACAGTAGTTTGGATTATGCAGCGAAATTATTTGTTGCTCTAACATTAGTAGCGTCTAATAGAATCTGTTTAATCGTAAATTACAACATTTAAAGTCATTCATAATAAATTCGAATGGGCTCTGATCCTGAGAAGTTTATTTTAATACTTCGTTAACAGAAATAAAAAATAATATTTATAACGTACAATAAAAATAAAAAAACAATGAAAAATATAGTTGGGTACATATTGGAGTACCGTTAAGTTGTTCTGTAATTTTATTTGCAGCTATTAATTTTCCGCTAGAGAAAATATCCCTATGCTCTGACTGGGCATATCGTAATACATAATATACTATGAATATTATGAAAAGTCTGGCAAGTAGCTTTAGTTGCTAGAAATGAAACATTCGATAAGGAAAGCGTAGCCGTAGCCTATTCATATAGTTTTTTAAAGCTTAAATTAGTACTTATACGATTATATCAATTGGTACCTATTTCCTACAAAAAATAAACCATAAGTTACCATTTTGAAATACCCTACATACAGTTTTGGGAAAGTTACCGAGAGCCGCTTATCACTAATTAGAAATATTATTAAACCAAAAGTTCGACAGATGTGATCAACGTCAAAAACACCACTTATAATCACAAATATATCTCCAACATAGCCCACTTTTTATGCAGAAGTTCACATGAGTTATCTAAATAGCAAATAACGTTGCAAAATGATGATGTCTTCCTAAACCCCTCATAAGAGGCATGAGTAATATGCTGTTCACGAAAAGTGAGGAAAAATCTTAGTTATTAAACTTGAGAAAGGGGTGTAGAATTCAAGGTTCTTGACACATGACATTTACTTGTATCATTGTATGATACTCCAAACCACAATTATAATATATGTAACTATGTTACGGTTCATCTTAAAAAAATCTCTTGTCTTTATCCTTTCCAAATGCAATACTGTGTAGTTAGTAAATAGTGTAGGTATCTACTAGGGCTACCGGTATCCGTGTTACCCGCAGACACGGGTACACGAATCCTTAACACCGGCGGTACTAAGAACCCGAACGACACGAAACGCCAAGAAACGTTTCCACTTAGAAACGTTTCCAAGTTAGAAACGTTTCCAAGCTTGAGTCTTGTGGATCCATTGCAATTGAATATTCGAAAAGCCTATGTTTTTTTAGTAAAAAGTCAGAAACAAAACAATACCTACCGAAAAATTCGAAGTTTTTTACGAATTACGCAGCTAGAAATTTTCTTTGTTAGTGGTTAAATGCGGTTCAATACTTTGCTCAAATATAAAACCGATGTTTATGAACCTATGTTTTAGATTGCCAATGCCAATACACATTGAGGGCGGATCAGACACGGGTATCCGTGTCTTAATTACACGGTTCCTAATTACACGTTCCAAACGGGTAAGAAACCCGTTTCCCGGTAGCAAAGAAACGGGTACACGGAAACGGGTACACGAAACCCGGACACGACCGAGAGCCCTAGTATCTACTCATATTTATGTTGGAGACAAAGAGATTACAGAGTTGCTACATTTCAGTTTTGTATATCTAGAGATACGTCATATTTGTTTAATGAAGTCATTTACACCCTTATTATTATTTTTACTATGAAAAATCCTAAGTACTAGGTATGTATTTGTAGTAGTAGTAGTAAAACACTTTATTGCACAAATAATATAGAAAAGTGCACAAAACAAGACAATCGTCCAAAGACGAGCTTATCCCTGTTGTATAAGTTGTCTTTTAAAGTTTGCGCCTTCTATCAACCGATCGAAAAACTTAAAGTGGCCTTGCATTTACTCTGTATCCGTTGCATTTCGAAGCGTCCTGATCAGGCAAATCTCGAAGTATGCCCAACCAGAATATTAGAAAAGTTTTTCGATCCCCTGAATAGTAGCAAGTACGTGAGACACAAATATTGCAGCGCGCCCGGATAATCCCCTGGCTTGGGGCCAATTCACAATGTGTAGGTAACCGTAGTTTTCAATAGAGCAGTTTAGGGGGATGGTCTAAGCGACAATTAAGACGGGGTATGTGCTATGATTACCCTCATCGAGGACGTAATGGAACTTCCATGCGACGAGATCGGTGCTTAGGCTGACGGCATTACCGTTGTAACGTACCGCCACCGCCTGTCGAGGAACAAAACACTGTCTATCTGAAATCTCCTGGAAATTCTGCTGTATGGAGTGAAATTGAATATTCGTTTGATTATCTGTTGTTGTGAATGTAATGTTATCGAGATAGAATTTGTATTGTCTTTGTATTGTACCCATTTTGGAAACCAGCACATAGTGAATCGTAATTATAATACGAATAGCGCCGTTTTACATGCACAAGCTAAAAATTATTCACTACCAATTTTGGTATAGTATGTATGTTGAATAACTTTACTGCTGATAGAACTCAGAGTGGTTTTGTCAGTTGTTTGGATCTGTTTCAGTTTTATGTCATGCAGGTATGTGATTTAATTAGCCTAGAATTTATTGTATTTTTTTCACTCAAGATATTTAAATGAAACTCCCGAGGTATTACTTAAGAACCCGTAAGAGGAAAGGAGCAAAGAAAGGGAAGATAATCCATTAGACTATTTTATACGAAATAATTATTTTGATAATAGTTGGTAATTTAAGGAATGTATCTAAATTAAATAATAAGACACCTGTCTTACTTTTTCGTCTGAACGTCTATCACAGATGTTATTAAATTTAAAATGCAGAAACTCTACAGAAAACGCAAAATACTATACTATTACCTTACGAATAAAATCTTAAGAAGAATGTAAAATTTCAAATAGATATGCAAAATGAACAGCGACAATAAAATAAACTGAAAGTCGGTTCATAAAAATAATATAATAACCTGTAATTTGCAACTTTGCCAGCGCCAATCGTTGGGGCGATGATAAATCTTCATTTGGCTTATTCGCACATCCGACCCTTCTCTAATTAGCTGCCCATTAGGGCAGTTGCTCACTTCTGGACGACGGCGAAGATTTGCTATTTTCTTGATAGCAGTTAAATGGTAAGGTTTACTTTTTGTCAATGCTTCCTGAGAAAGAGAGAGAGAGAGAGAGTAGTTCATCTGATAAAGTGTTACAGACAAATATAAGTAAAAATATTTACTTTTTCCTTATCTTGTGCTAGTTTTAAACCAATAACACACGTTCAGAATAAGCAATAATTAAGTATTGATGTTATCAATTGTGAACTGAAAAAAAAGACCGTCAGCGGTCTCATTGCTATAAAGCGATATCTTTCGGACCACATTGTAGTTGTGCTAGTAATAGTAGATTGTGCAAAAGGACATACAGTGACCCATTTTTATCCGAGGTATTTTTTTGCAAAGGCGACGAGGGTAAAATGGACATTTGAGTCCTTGTTGTACAGTCTGCCTTTAATTACAATTGCGAGGAAAATTATTATATTTCCATTACAATTTACACTAAGAAATTGTTGTAAAGCAAAATACCTACTTAATCCAATTCCTGCCAATACATTTTTTAACTGTGTTTTTTTTCAACATCCGAAGAGTAGGTATCAGACGCTTATTTTTTGCCAAGTCAAACATTTCGGAGCATGTTTGTATGATAATCGACGCCTAATATTTTGTGTGATTTACTAAATTTAACAACAGATAATACGGAATTCTGATAAATTGTAGAAAAAATAAAATAATGAAGCAAGTTTTGTCATCTACACAATTTTATTGTTTAGTAAAATCGTGCAATATGTTTTAACTGTTTGGCTGTTGAAACCTTAGTCTTAGGAAAAAAAATACTCTAATTGTCTAAAACGTAAAATGCGATTTTTTGTCATGTACACAGTACACACGGCATAAAGTTGCACTTATTGAGCATGAGAAGTGAAAAAGTAATTATCACAATAAATTGTTTATCGAAATTGTTATATTTTTAATCACATACTCTAATTTGTGCCGTTCACCTTTTTGTCATGCCGGGTTTTATTTTTCAGGAAATACTTGGAGTTAAATACCAAATATTATATTCAATATTAAATATTTCGAGCGATAATATGTAGTATGATAGTAGCCAGTGTGTTATAACCCTTAAGCGCCGTGAGCGTGCTCGGATTTCCGCTGTGGTCACCTATTTCTGCTTTCTCTTAACTTACATCCCTGTTCTAACATTGAACACATCGATTCGATTTGTTATTGGGTTGATATCATCCTTTACTTACTTTACTTATTGTTATTGAATGTCCTACAAGGTCACATCAAATCAAATCGATGGTTTAAAGGTTAGCATTGGAAGTAAGGAATCGAAATACATCAGTTCAGACCCAGTTTTGTGTACGCATCCAAGGGTAATTGAACGTGATGGCAGGTTATTAAGGTAATGGAATTAATGAAACGTGTGGTTATGGAATGGAATATTATATAAGGTAAGCTCGATAAGAGTTTAGTGAACTGGTCCTTTTCACCACGTGTATTGAACGTATCTAAAATGACAATTGGTAGGTAGTTGAAGCCATATTACTGAATGATTACTGTAATAGGTAATCTGTAATGTTATTTGCCATTTGTTTATAAGATTATGTTAAGTACTACATAGAGAACGCTACAGCTCG
Organism: Thaumatotibia leucotreta; assembly: GCA_025490895.1. Taxonomy (NCBI): domain Eukaryota; kingdom Metazoa; phylum Arthropoda; class Insecta; order Lepidoptera; family Tortricidae; genus Thaumatotibia; species Thaumatotibia leucotreta. The sequence goes on from JALPQI010003451.1 coordinate 72,643, forward strand.
ACCTCCATAGTAAATATTTAGACTAGATAATTTTATTGAATATCCCTTATATCTTTGCATCATCATCAAACTATTTCAGTTTCACTACTGGACAAGCATGTAGGACTCGCCTATGCGCATGGACACTTTAGGAGGTAATGCGGTTTGGCGATCGCAATAGTATATTCATTATGATGATGCTTCTGCCCATCATCAGTCAATAAATAAATAATCAGTGATACTATAATCACTTAGTTGACTCTTACTACACTCACGGGAAGAATTGGAAGTGGTGATAACATTTTTGCTGGCGGCCACCTGGCGAAATACCTCTTTTATAGGAACAATATGATTAATATTAATTTATAACAGTCATAAAGTCTACCTAATTTAAGGACCAATTCACTTTACCTGTATTAAATTAAATTGTATTAGTGAACTGTGTTAATAATTGTTTTTCTTACTCTATAAACAAATAACATCCGAATGACCAGAGTATGTTTAAAATGTGTTTTATGTATTTTTTTATTATTATACATACGTAGTTTTAGGAAATAAAAAAGGATTTTTAAGACATTGAAATGCAATAAATGTAATAATATATAATGGGTATTTATTTATGTGGCTGGTGCATAATGAGAGACATTACATACCAGTGTGGTTTTATGGAACGAACCGCAGGTGATAGCTGGTAATTCAATCATTGATACATCGGTTTCATATCCTAAAACACCTTTTAAATAAAATTCGTCATGTTTTTAGAGTAAAACGACCATACTACAGTTCATAATTTAAATATCAACCTGTAGAGAGCCAGCTATAGACCGTACAAGTACCCTAAAATGTCTAAGTACGGCCTTTAAAACCAAGAGGCTAACTTTCAAGGTGACAAGTCAAAGGAAACTCCTGTCCCGAGTAGGTACCTAGGTATCACTGAGAAATGAATAATATGTTAGATGCCGTTTCTACTGTTTCTGATAAAAATGGCTCAAGAAAAACGATAAACTAATGACGAAGCAAGTCATCGGTACCCTGCATTTCCACAAAATTTCATTTTGCCGAATATTGTTAACTAACTTTTCGCAGACTTTGTATAGGTATCATTCATATACTTTGTATCGTACTATTCAAATTAGGTATTATTTGCCAGCTTTCATTTAGAAACATTTATATTTGCTAACTAGGTTAGGTTTGGTCATGGACTATGACAAATGATTGTAAGCAACTAACATTTGATTTTTCGGTGATATGTTGGTTGGGAAGTGATATTCGGCAAAATAACTTTAGGGGATAAATGAGAGAGCTCATAAGTGGCGTACGATTCCTATTGTTTGACTGGTATGCGATTAACTCCCAATTCAAATAAATGAGTGTAATGCGGGTAACACACTGCGTTCGCTGCATACCTACCTGCCAATGTCGGTTGCCTGACAAACCTCATACTTTGATTTGGCGACCGCGTTAAGCGAACGACGAAATATAATCGCCGCTTAAATCATAAAGTGAAAACGAGATCATCACAAGTTAAATATACGAAACCGTTTTCGAAAAAGATCAAATTAGAAAGACATGATAGTCATGATACTGAACATTGGACAACAGTAAAACACATATGTGCTCTGCAAATACTATCGAGCAAATACCACCTGATTCTGTACTAATTACTCACCAGTGGATTATTGCCCCTGCCCGGTGATTATTCACACAATATTTGGTTAAACAGTATTGTTAGAAGTATTTTTTAAAATATAACGGCCCTTTTTTTTGGCGACAGTGAATAGTTATTTACGCAGAGGCCCTACCGCGAACCTCGAACGAAGTGTGAATTTTTTTTTTATTTATATCGAGTAGTTTTTTTTTCAACCACGTCCGTTTCAAACTGTTTAAAGGCACAATTAATAATTATCTACAGAGATAGGTACAACTTATATTTTATCGCTGGCATACGCAATGAAATGACAATAATGACATTAAATGTCAGGTGTATTAATTTTCTGAAGTGTCTATTATTTTCAATGAGGTTGATTACCTCTTTGTTACTCAACAACGGCCAAGCCAAACTAAGGGATATTGTAATACAAAATATAAGTAACGTTTATGATATAAATTACGTAGCATTTTAGATGAAATAACACATATAAAACAAACCCTTTACTTACTACTTCTTTTGCGTTTGGCTTGAATGACTATAAAATAATGTACCTAAACATAATATATGGCTATGATTTTTAGACAAAATTTACTCGATGTCAATAAAAAAATGTTTCTCACCCTTGTTTGTTCGCGACAATTTTTTGTTATGCTTTGGATTTTCTAGGCTCTGGTGATCGCCAACCCGCTTGTTCAGCGTGGTGATTATGGCCATTACCTTCTAATGCGTCAATACGCATAAGTAATAGAAGAAGATTATGTGTATAGATTATTTATTTATTTGTTTCTTGTCTTTATTTTGAAAATACTTGTAATTAATAACAAGCTTAAATTACTACGTTGCTTATGTACAACCGCCTTCAAAATTGTAGGTCTATGATTCAGTGTATGCAGGCAGTTTTGTACTTATTGTCTTATTTTGATGGAGGTAGATTGATCACATTTCCTGCACAGTCAGTCATGCAAAGACCACGAACCCTGTAAAGAGTTGTAAGCGACGCAATGTAATTAAATTGATTAATTCTCGTGATATGATCGGGTACAATAGTTTTATTGCAGGAGTAATTATCGCGATATAGAAGAAACAAGTTTATTCATTTATATGGCGGCCGAGCGTGTCAGATTTTGTACTGAAGTTGTTACTTGCCTATTTTAAATATGTATCAGGCCCTTGAGTATTAATTTTTTTTGTGTTGTTGCAATTAATATTACTTAAGAAGGCATTATTAATGTTTTTGTTCACTTCAACTTACAAAATTTGACGCCCGAAAGCTGCAAGCTGCGTTTAAAGACTGACAACTCAGTGGATTTCACTGAGTTCATTTGACACGCTATTTAGATACGTTTGCTTGATCTATGGTATATATGACATCTGTGGCGATAACGAAGAAAATATTACGCCGCCTCTTCTGTTGTTTATCTAAAATGTGACAAAGCTGCGCTAAGTTAATCGCTACACTAAGTACCTGTTATTTATAGCTGGTAATCACTAATAACCATCCGATTTTAATAGTCTCAAAGAGAGCATTGTTTAGTCTCAGAGAGAAATTGTGTTATAAAAACAAATAAACAATACTTTGAATTTTTATTCAAGTACAATGTCGGCTAATATTACTGTTTCACACACCGGGTCCCGTTTTAGAAGAGCTTGTAACTTGTAGTACAAGTGGAACTCTATATTTTTGCAATTACATATACAGGGTGATTTCTAAGAACATAACTCAGATAAGGGGCCTGTTTATCAAAAGCTTGTAACTTGTAATACAAGGGGAAGGCTCTTTTCATCGGCATTAATGAGATAAGGATTTCCGCTTGTATTACAAGTTACAAGCACGATGAATGAATGAACGTAGTGATCAAAAAATCGCCTAGGCGCTGCCTACCTTGAGGACTTAGATGGATTGCCTTTATCTATGCCAGTAATGACACCGGCTATCTTACCCCCAAACCGAAACACAGCAGTGCAAACACTGCTATTTGGGCATTTTCGCGAGAAGGGATCCAAAAACTTATTTTTCTGATACAGGTAAATTTTATGTTTTTCCTGCTCAGAATCACGAACTCTTTCGATCCTACTAGAAGAAAAAAAGTGTCCCAACTGTTTGTTTCTATTACGTAACCGTTTTTCAAACTTTTTGTACAGCGGTTACAAAGTGGAGAGCATGTAAAATGTATGAAAAATGTGGGACCATTTTTTTCTTGTATTTCTTTTCTCCTAGATTGAAAGAACTCGTTATTCTGAGTAGGAAAAACATTTAATTTACCTACCTTAAAAAAAAATTTTTTTGGATCTCTTCTCGCGAAAATGCCCATTTAGCGGCAGGTTATGCTACTACGTATGTAGTACATGTATTGCAGAGATGTCATTTATTGTACTTTGTTTTTTCATTTTTACACGAGTAAATTATCTGTGCAAAATATTACATATAAATCCTCGGTATACCTTTCAACTGCAAAGGGTTTAGCAGCCTTACCGAACAAGAGGTGCCTTTCCCCACGGATGAGGTCAATATTTTAGGTGGTGTACTAGCAGGACCTAAGAATACTCCATGCTTAATGTCAGCTCTAGATCTTCTTTTGTTTCAGAGTTATTCAAGATAATGTAAAATAAACAGGGTGTCGTTGAAAGTGGCATATTTCGTAAACTGTTCAAGTTAGATCAACCAAACAAAATTGTGTTTGATAACAATAAAATTAACTACAGAATGCATATTTTTAACCTGTATCTTGTCCTTATTTTTCATAATAAAAAAAGGTTTCTTGTTTTTTTCCATATTTTTTTTTATTTCACGCGGAGGTACACCTACAAAAAAAATATGCATACATAGCCACTAATGTCCACTGTATACATAAATAAAAATATTTCCGTAAATCATCGTGCGTCATGCCAAAAAAAAATTTTTTTCAGAAGTAGTCGTGACTGGCTAACAAATAAAGTACCAGTGCAGTGTGAACATAAGTTAGTGTGTAGGTATACAATCTCTCGACACTTACCGCACAAAATGTCATTGACGTAAATTGACTTATTAGTACATTTGCTTTATAAAAGAGATATAAACATTTGACACATAGTATTGTTTTCGACATTTGATTTGTTGCATTTTCTGTTGGAAAATGGAAAAAATTAAGTGTAAGTATTTTTAAAAAAAACGTTAAAAAATAAATGTGGAAAGAAAAAATGCATACAAACAAACTGGACAAGAGGCTGATTTATATAGCAAATGCACTAATAAGTCAATTTACGTTAATGATATCGACGGTAGAAAGGCTAATTGGCTTAAGCGACACTTTGGGCGATATTGAGTTATTTATATCATCGGAATCGGCAGATTTTTCTCCGTCGATTGAGCTCGGTTTCATAGCGATCAGACGATTTTGATGGCGGTTAACACTTCTGAAATTTGGTACAGCGTTAAAAAAATCAAGGCATGAAGCAACACAAAAAATTGCATTTTTGAATGAAACGTGACTTGACCCACAAACTATGATTGATTGGTGCCCGCTTAAGCGGTTTTTACTTTCCCAACTTTGCCATTCGTTTTGATTTGAACCTTTTGGCTTTACTCCATTACACACGAGCATAGTCGTTTAAGTCAATTGAACTTCAACAAAAAAGTGCCACCATAGGCGTTTGAAGCATTTAGCCTCCATTTAAAATAAAAGAAGCATGTCGCTTGAACCATTTAGCTCTTCCCAATTTTTTAGGGTATGGGTCGCTTCAACCAAATACGTAAAACCCTAAACCATAAAATGTATGTTACTTAAGCATTTTGAACCTCTTTTTATAGATGAGAATGTCGGTTGGAATAGAATATTTGTTTGACCTGTGTCATTTAAATCCTTATAATAAAATCATAATGCATCATATCAGTGTAGCTTAAATCATCAAAAATTTCTATAAGAAACTTTTGACTCGGCGGTACAATCACACTCTTGCCGCCGTCGGTGCTTTTTGAGCCGCTCGCCTATAACTACCGCCGCCACCCGCGCGGGCGCGTCAATCACTTGTAATCTGTGCCGGTAGGCGCATGTGCCGTAGTGATTTGTGTGTGATACTGAAATCGTGTATTTCACATTATGAAATAATTTAATTATTTTCATTGTTATTTCTTGATTATTTAATAATAAGTAAAGTTTAAGTCTAAATACTTACTTACGTATTTCTGCAGCTTATATTGTAAAAGAAACTGACTACAGATATAATAAAAATTAAGATTAAATAATGTAACGTATCAATCGTAGTAACAAATTAATTAAAGATGTTAGGCAAAAAGAGCATTTTTTTCCAATAGAAGCGACAGAAAGGTTATTGCGGATGAAACGCTGTAATCAATATCCGCAATTTTTCTAAGACTGATTCTGCCAAATAACTATCTAATTATGTTATTAGAAGCAAATATTTTTCTTTATATAGCAATAAAAATTGAGAAAAACGATTTTCATTAATTTCGTTTTCTTTAGACCTGCAGAGTAATTATACCTTTGTCTCTAAATATCCGAGCTTCAACCACCATGTTTAATCATATTCATATAATTCCTGAGATTTAAGCAATCCGTTTTTCAATGAGTGTGTTTCATTAAGTCAATTAGAATCGCCACTTATTTCCATTAAAGAATCGCTTAAACTGTTTAGCCTTACCCCGTTGTATAGTAAAAATAGCGCTTAGCTCATTTAGCCTTCTTTTTAAAAAAGTGCACTTGTACACTACAGTCATTTGACTTGCCTCCGGCGGCAGACGCTGTTGGTGTTTGAACCAATTAGCCTTTCTCTCATTTTTAGCAGATTTGTCTTAAGCGACCTTTATTTCGAGACATAATAAACTAATTTTATCAAGGTAGGAACCAAAGTATGCGCCTTTATATCTTGAATATTTGATGGCAGTTGCGTTACAATATACCTGTTACTTTTTTTGTAGCGATTTTTTTTCTAAAAAATAAAACTTTAAACGGCTCTCCTGTAAAGTTCATAAAATGTCGGTTAAGTCAATTAGCCTTTCTACCGTCGATATTTTGTGCGGTAAGTGTCGAGAGATTGTATACCTACACACTAACTTATGTTCACACTGCACTGGTACTTTATTTGTATGCCAGTAACGACTACTTCTGAAAAAAAATTTTTTTTTGGCATGACGCACGATGATTTACGGAAATATTTTTATTTATGTATACAGTGGACATTAGTGGCTATGTATACATATTTTTTTTGTAGGTGTACCTCCGCGTGAAATAAAAAAAAAATATGGAAAAAAAACAAGAAATCTTTTTTTATTATGAAAAATAAGGACTAGATGCAGGTTAAAAATATGCATTTTGTAGTGTATTTTATTGTTATCAAACACAATTTTGTTTGGTTGATCTAACTTGAACAGTTTACGAAATATGCCACTTTCAACGACACCCTGTTTATTTTACATTATCTTGAATAACTCTGAAACAAAAGAAGATCTAGAGCTGATATTAAGCATGGAGTATTCTTAGGTCCTGCTAGTACACCACCTAAAATATTGACTTCATCCGTGGGGAAAGGCACCTCTTGTTCGGTAAGGCTGCTAAACCCTTTCCTGCGGTCCAATATCGGACGGTGTACCTATATAACATTTTGATATTCAGAAAAAAAATGTCGTACACGTTAACAAAAACTTTGTCATTTTATTAGGTTTCTACGTTTTTTATGTAACGGTTTCAAAAATCATAGACAATATTTTAACGTAAGTATGAATTTATAAGTACAAAATATGTCCTTCCTAATGTACTCACCATATTTTTGTAAATGTCAATGCTGTAAGCGCCATTTGTATTGTATGGCTCATAAGCAATTCGGTTTCAATTTGTGAGTTACACTAAATTACGAAAACCACTTTGAATGATTTTCATGAAATTATTAACGTAACTCCAAATTTTTTTTCAAATATTTAACGTAAGCACCAGCCATTTCCTGAACTACAACTGTGGTCGTAGTTAGTAACTGTGCGTCAAGTAGACCTCTCAAAAATAAAACAAACAAGATAAACATCATTTCAAAAGGATAATTAGCTAAAAAGATAACATAATTTATAAATTTCAAAATCGTTTTTGGGCCCTCCTGAAAAATCGTCATTTGGTGGTTACATTCTTTCATTATTACAACTGACGATATTTTTGTCGTTGTTTGTACAAGATTTAATTGATTTTAAGGCGGGACTCGGGCGATTTGTGTAAGATTGTCCCTCGTATTCTTCATCATCTATTTCAGTCCACTGCTAGATTTAAGCCTCTCCTAATAGTAAGTACCTGCGTGTACGTCGCCACGCTGGGCAAGCGGGTTGGCGGGCGTAGTAGTGTGTCTATTATGATGACGCTGCTGCCCGTCATTAATCATCAAAAAATGTACGGTCAGTGACATTTCAGTCTCTTATTCGACTCTTACTACACCCACAGGAGGAGCTGGGGTAGTGACAAATGTATTCTTGTTGCAGCCCCGGCAATATTTGTATGAAGGTAAATCATTTAATATGTGGAGTGACCATAAAAACGCTTTTGATTGTAGCCGTACCATGAGTTGTCTCCTCGCTCACCCCAATACGCGTGTACGAGCGGGATGGATAGACAGTAAGTCCGCGTTAATAACGCGGCAGCAGCTCCTGAATGCTTAGCGAACTTGCCAATCGCTAACGCTTAGTAGCGTATCGTAGTTTTCCCTCTCTGTCACTCTTTCATATTAGTGCGACAAAGACAGTTAGCTGCCTTTCGTTTACGATTGACGACTAAGCGCTAGCGATTGGCAACTTGTCTAAACACCCCGGGAAGCACACTGTTATATCACACTGTCAGCCTCCGTAGCCTAGTTGGTAGTGACCCTGCCTACGAAGCTGGAGGTTCCGGGTTCGAATCCCGGCGAGGGGGGCATTCTTTGTGTATTTATTTATCACAAATGTTTGTTCCTTGGTTATGGCTGTGTATGTATCTAAGTATCTATACGTATCTATCTATTATATATATCGTCGCCTGGTACCCACAATACAAGCCTTAATTGAGCTTACCGTGGGACTAGGTTGATTTGTGTAAGATGTCCCAAGATATTTATTTATTATTTATTTATTTATTTTATATCACGATATTAACCGAAATCCTTATAAATCGAAAACAAAATTTATTAACGCCGTCAAACAATACTCCCATTTATTACATCTCATAAAATATTAACCGTTGCAAGTAAAGTTACGGGGAGGTGTAAATGAAACATTATTTTATTGAAGTTTGGACAATAAATCCACTCACCTACAAAGACCGTAAAATTCGGTAGGTTGATTGAGTCAGTATTTTTATTGTTTCGGCCCGTGAATCAATGGCGAATGTTTCAGTAATAAAACCGTTTTACGATTGTTTTCACGGGGAAATTTGTGGTCCGTGAAATGCTCTTCCGCCGTCATTTTCTTACTGAACGCTTTGCGAGATGTAGACTTGACATTGTCTTCGCTAAGTGAGCGTTTCTCAAAACAAATAGGGTACATTTACGTAATCATAGTCATAAATCATTTATTCGTAATTTCTAATCGGAATCACAAACTATATGAAAATCGGTATCATTTTTTTTGTTGTTCTAAATACAGTTTATGTGATTTAACTGCGGACGGTTACCCACTAAAAATGTAAGATTTAAATTCAGCATTCCATTTTTTGAAACAGTCCGTACAATGAGGAATTGGTTTCACCACGAGCTACTAAGCTATGAACTATGGGCTGCAAACATGAACAAAAGATATGCACTCCCGTGTAAAAAAAGAGACACGGTGATAGCTGATACCAGTGCCTAATACATCTGTATGTCACAATACTCTGGGAGGCACCGCCGAACTGTTTAATTCTGTAGTCCTACCACGAGCTACCGCTACGTTACTAACACGCGTTTATTTTCTATCCGGCTCGCTCGCACCAATACGCAAGTAAATAGGTACGAACGCGATGGATAGTAAGTAAACGCGCGTTAATAACGACGCGGTAGTTCATGGTAGAGCTCTGCTGCAGGATGCTCAGCCAAGTTGCCAATCGCTTACGCTTAGTAGCGTATCGTAGTTTTCCCTCTCTTTCACTCTTTCATATTAGTGCGACAAAGACAATTAGCTACCTTTCATTTACGATTGGCAATTAAACGTTAGCGATTGGCAACTCGTCTAAGCACCCTGGTATTCGGGTCGCAACTCCGTGTAAGGCGCTCTACGTGTCGCGCCTGTATAACTCCACCGTGGCTGAGGATATGGAGGAGTACATCTGACGGAAGACTGGCTATTTGCTGAGGGTGCAGCAGCTGCGGTCGCGCCACTACATGCAATTTTAGTTTCATGACACATTGGTCTTAAATGCTGTAATGTAGTATCATTTTTGAAATTTTATGAATCAATAAATGTGCATACATCTAATAGTGTCATATAAAAATTAAATTGCCAAACAATAACTGACTATCAAGTATGATTGGCAGTGTTAAAATATCGTTCTTTGCTAAATTCAATTTATTTAAAATCAAAGTAATTTTTATTTTTGCAAGCCTCGACTCGAATAGCTTTAACACGTCCAAATTCGTCCGAGCTGACAAAAAATACACGAATTACTTAGTGTATTGTGTACTCACAGATTACTTCCCACAGAACCATTAGTCGTCGGTGAGATTGCTAAGCGCGTGCTTCATTTTAGAAACTGAATAAACAATTCTATGTAAATAATGTTAACAATCTTCAATCCCCAAATTTGGAATTATAACATGTCGGAATTGGCAGTCTCAACGACGATATTTGGTACATTTGAACTAAAGATGTATACTTAGATGACCTGAAATACTGTTAATAAATCTAGTTAAATGGTTAAATTTACGTGTCAAAAGTTAATCCTCATACGTATATAAATTGGGACCCTTTAAACGAAGGGTGATGAAGATTAGAAGCATCTACCGGGCCAGCAAGGCAGTGGCAACTGACAGACTACTGCCTTTCTCCTGTTCGTTGCCACCTCGATTTGGGCTCCACTTTTTCACTTACGATCAGATGGAGTGGAGCCACTTTGTTGCGCCAATATAAAAATATATAAAGATATTTATGCGCGACTACTTTACATCGAGGCATCTGTAATTTTAATTTAAATTAGTATAAGGAGGTTAGAGGCCAATCTCTTGCTGCTCTGTGTTGTGTAATGTCTATCGGAGTCGATCAGTATTCATACTATTTTCTCTTTGCACGTTCGCTTGTGAAATGTTCGTATTCCTGCATTGTTGCTGTTGAAGTAACAATGCTTTTGTCTTCCGCTGAAGCATCGGTGTACGGATGGAGTTTTCCGAGTACGTTAGTCATTAGCATTCTTTTAAATGTATGACAAGTGAATAATATGATGCCATGAATATTACAATTCATATTTAGTTATGCGTATATTTGATGGAGAAGTAAAACATATGATACCTTCAAGGTGTAAAATACTATGTACCACCCCAACTCTTCTTATATCTGAATCTCAATCTATATTATACAGGGTGTTACCCCACACACTGAAAACCTTGTACGGGGTGATTTAGTAGGCTATACTGAACAACTTTTAATATGGGGCCAATCGCGAAATCTAAAAAAAGTATTCTTTTTTCATACATTGTGACCGATAAATAACGACATTTTGTATGAAAGAGCCAACCTTTTTTTGGAGATTTCTGGATTAGCTCCATAGTAAAAGTTGTTCATTCAGTATAAACTACCAAATCACCCCATTCAAGGTTTTCAGTGGGTGGTGTAACACGCTGTATATGATTAAATATCGCGATTCTTATGTTGAAAACTACCATACATTAACTTTTTTAGGCCATAATTATATCAGTGATGGCGGCAAATTACCCCGATTTTAAATTTGTAAAAGAAAGTTGCTAGAAATTATTTAGATTTGCAATAAAATAGTCAAGTAAGGAAAACGACCGGTTATTACTTAGTGAAAACAAAGTACGCCGCACTAAAAACAGAAAAAAAAACACAGCACTGACCAGAAGAAGATAGATTATCGACTTGCAAATTATAAAAACCAGCGATGACTCGCAAAACTCGCCTAATAATTAGATGGGAACAAAACCCCTCAGCGGTCAGCCGGCCATTTGTCTTTATACAGCAGACGTAGGCTCTGTCCCCTACTGTTGTTCATTTTTCTCCTCGGGGCCAAACGGTAAAGAGAAACTTAATTGGGGGCTTTTCCGCCGACTGTTGGGCTCAATGAAAAATTACGAGCTAAACGAGCGCACGCTTGGGAATTTCTGCTCATTCTCAGCGTTTCATGGAAAGAAATGCGTAGACTTACTTACGTAACCCCTTAGATCATAGTTTTTCAAACTTGTGTGACCGCCTCCTAAAGCAGGGTAATTTCTTTCTCTCTACCTCGTCTTTAAAAAAAAAAACTAAAAATATATCACAATGAAATAAAA